>JAKMXA010000095.1:0-170925 GCA_025328625.1 Colletotrichum sp. SAR11_240 | reverse complement strand
AGTAGACGGGGGAGCCTGGGATCGGGGGCAGCTGGGAGGGCGTCGGGGTCGCGGGGCGGGTGTCGGAGGAGCCGTTGGCGGCGGCGGGTGTGGGTGGTGAGGTTGCCATTTGTGTGAGGTTTCGGTTTTCGTTTGGAGGGGGCTATTGCTGATCCCTCCGGAAGGGCGGAGGGGGGACGTGGAATGGAGCAGTGTTGAGGCTATTTCGGGATGCTGTTTATTGTGGCAACCAACGCTGCGGGGGTTTGCGTTGCTGTGGCGGGAGCTCGGGTTTTGTTGGTTTGTTGTTTGGCTAGCTTATCGCGCTGAGCCGAGCAGTCTCATCGTCAGATCGTGATGCAGGACAGGGAGGACGAAGGAACGGGAACCTGTCAAAGGTTGAGATGTCTAGGAGGAGGAGGAGGGAGGGAAGGGGAAAGAAAAATAAGGAATATTTTAGGTGCTCTAAAAAAAAAGATGAAATCGCTGAAGATGGTTCTGCAAGATGCTGCAAAGCTTCCTTGGAAAGGCGATTGCGGTTGGCGCATGTGGGCCGCGCCATAGGTGGTCCATGGTGCAGGTAACAGCACACACGCACAGCAGCCCAAAGGTACTTCACAAGTGTTGGAGGCCCTTGTGATTCGAGGGGGCAACTGCTGACCGCCGCACCCTGCCCACTGGGCCGCTGGGCCGCAGCAAGGTGGTGTCCGGCCGTTACCCGGATAGGCCCTGTGCTTGCGTGCTGCGGCGCCACCTCGCGGACGCTGCAGCCGCGATAAGACCCCTGGCTGGAACCACTTTGGGCTTTCGCTAGCGTCATGGGCCGTTTGAACGGTGTGTCTTGCAGGACGTGGACTTAGGTAAGCTGGTGGTTGACGGGCAGTTGTTGGAGAAGATGACTGATCCTTTTTTTTTGATTGGATTTCTGAGACAAAATGAGGACGTGTGATGTTGAGAGACAAAAGGCGGTCGTTAGCTTGGTTCCGGAGTGAGTTGAAATATTACTAGTATTCCCGGGTGTTTGGGGCCGGGACCGTAAGTGAGTCTCAACCACGGAGGTGAACCCGAGCCCGGCGGGACGAACAACACATGCAGCAGCCAAGATCAGCGAGGTGGGTCTGAAAGGAAGTACGGAGCCCGCAGAATACGCCTCACTTTATTGTTGCGCCATCCGTCTTTCCCATGTTGACTCGACGACGTTGTTACGACTAGTTGGTACACCAAACAAGACCAGACATCACTTCGCCAGCCCGTACACCGGATGGTGCGGTAGCCCGAATACGAAGTGCGAGTAACTACTGACCACAGATTTCATGCCAGCTGCACTCAAAAGCAACTCCATGAGTTTTGACTTGTGTAACAACTCGAGTGCAATTCTCATCGCCCTGTGTTGCACGCCCAACCCAGAGTCTTGAGATAACATTATGACAGCGATGGGCTTTGAACCATACCTATCAATGAGGATCCCTGAAATATCTGGTTTCCTCATCTGACTGAAGAATTGATCAGCCAGGAGTTGGCAAATGGTATAATCAGGTGTGTAAGGTTGGAATTTAAGCAGAAGACTGGAACATTTTTATTGAGCTAAGTTCAATCAACCGGTCGTCTCTGAAGGAGGGTTGTCGTCTTGTCTCTCGAGTGAAAACATCGATAGTCAGATTACTGTCAGCCAGGTGTTTCTACGAAGAGACTTGCTATCTGGGCGGATACTTCGAGTTAACCAGGCGTCTAACTATTACGTCAGATTCAATAGTTTATGTTACATGAATAATTTTGTTATCCCTCTTCTTCCTATTATCCTCATTATTACTACCTTCGCTCCCGTCGCTATTATTCCTATTACCTGTATTACTGTTGTTGCTATTGTTTGTATCGTCCCTATTATTATGTATGCCTACTACCCGCCTGGATCGCTGGGAATATCCGCCCGGATCGCAATACTCTTTATGAATTATGATTGCTAGCTTTTAACTATGCTTTGCGGTGTCTTAGCACGTACCATATTTATTAGGTCAGTAGACAGGTAATACATCGTGGAGTTTTTCGCGGGCTACATACGATGTGACAATTTACATATACCTACATACGTTTTCTCTCTCGGTTATGTTTTGCCAACGACATCCATTCTCAACGCCAATTCGGTTAATTCTCTCATGTTACCTACTTCACTTGCTCTCCACTGCCAGTGGTGGTATTAATGAGGCTGAGCTGAAGAGGCTAAGGTAGATGATGGTGGTCAGGCTCAGTCACATGCAACTTTGGGTCACGATAAGTTGTGGCTGCTTACGGCGTTACTTGAAAAGTGTGGTTTCTCGATGCCGTTTGAGTCTCTTGGCGAGAACCATGAGCGAATAGTCATTCATCAGTCTCGGTTAATCTCGCTTCCAAGTCTCGTCCATCTAATCAGAATGCGAGTAATTGGTTGATAGTGGTCTTCCAGGTTTACGTTCATAATAACTGCGAACTGGATTGACCAAGGAGTTGAAATTGGTATTTAAATACAGATTTGCCCGCCTGCCACCAACGATTTGCCAAGACTTCTCGTTGGCAAACCGAGCAGTCTCATGGAAACCTCTGGGTCATCTCAAAAGTCCGACACACGAGTCTGCGTTTGCAGCCGTCCCTCCAAGACCTTCATAATGTCTTTTACATACATCCCAATTGGGTGCATCGACACGGGCAATACCTTTACTGGGCAGGGGTGCTGCTATCCGAACAACCAAACGCACCCCACATGCGATCATTTCATCGGCAACAATCCACAATCTCTCTTCATGACCAGCGGTTGTCCGAGCGGAAACTGTGTGAAAGATTGCCAGGACCTCGAACAACTTTACACCGTAGGCTACAAGGGAAACCCGGACGCACCGGTGAACATGCAGAACGCGAAGATGTACATGAGCTGCCTCGCAGTTCCCTCCATCGCAGCTTACGACGCCAGCGGTGTTATTTTCCCTAACCATACCTCTTTGGTCTGACAGTTCATTCCTCCCAGCGACGCGACGCATGAGAATCTTCGTAAGGTAACTTCAGCAGTGACCGACTGTCTGACACAGACCTGTTTGAGCGCCCGAAACTCGTCTTTTTGCTACGATAACTACTGCTCACCCACGCGACTTCTGATCAACAATACATCACCTGATCAGCTTGCCATCAACGAATGCTTGACCGTGCTTTGTCACGGCGTTGTCTCAAGCTGTACCATTTGCGGACTCGGACATCATTGGCATAGGGGTAAGCAGATAGTAACTCCTGAGTCTCACCGGAGATCGCGCGAGCTTGAGGTCATGTCGACCTAACTGCACAGTAGATCTTTACCTCGTATGTCCTGCAGCCTGCTCTGGTCATTATCCTCTGGCTCGGTATAGTATTCAGAGCTTGTTGACTTTGGCAGAAGAACGATGGCAAGCCGGACCCGGAAGACGTTGATGAAGAAGAGCACCCTGCTCCCGGGAGCTGGCTCAGCTTCCTTCTGGAATTTCACAAAGCTCAGTGCTATTTCGCTGGGACCCTGATGATCGCTATACTGGCTTTCGACATCTTGCACGCCGATATCGCCATGATCTTTTTGCTTCTTCCTTTAACTATCAATCGCGTCGTTCCGGTCATCCTTGCCTATCTTATGCTTGTTTACCGGGACGCCTCCTCGTCTGCCGTCACCTTTCTGACCACAGCCGTCTGGATTCTTTCGTCAACCGCTTTCTGGATTCTCTATGCCGAAATGAATACTTTCCTATCTTGGAACGTAGACTATGAAGCTTTCTACAAGTACATGTACGGACTTTCGGATATCGAGGCTTGTGGTGGCGTATCCGCTCTAACGGTGTGCGTGGATTCGCTTAACGACAGCGACGGGCTGATTCGCGCAGTAAAGCGTCTACCACGCATACCTCCCGTGATATGGAGTTTCTCAACGGCAATACTTCTGGGGATCATATCCCCAAAAGCGTGGAAGCGGATCAAAACAGGCAAAGGCTGCTTTAAGACTTCAACTTCAAACACACGGAATAACCCGAGCGCAGATGGTTCCCGGATGAACACTGCCGCATTCTGGCTGGCATCATCAACCATGGTCGTCTGCGTTGGGTTCCACATGTCTCTATTGAGTATCGCCTTATCCATGGACATGTTTGACACTAAAGACTGGGGATTTGGGCAAATTGTAGCCGTCACGATATGGTTTCCACCCATGTTGGATTATGGATACTCAGTGATAAGTAAGTGCTGCTACTCAGGCTTGGGACGCGAGCCTTTATTGTTTGCTGGTCTGATTAAGGTGAGAGCACGACAATGCTGACTATGCGCAGGGAAGCAAGTGATGAAAAGATGCAAGAGATCTAGGCGCAGTGGAGGACAGCGATTGCAGAGGGCCAGAACTTTCCCGTGGAACATAATGGGGAGATCCAACAGAACCGGGGAATTCGCCGAGGAGCACCCGTTGCTGCCCGTTTCTGGTGGACTAGGCAAAGCTAGAACGTATCCGGGAGATGTAAGAAGGAGGCTATCTTGAAGTTGGATGTCTCTTAATAATGCCTCGTAAGCTATAAACGTAGCTCTACCGTGTCTTTCTAGCCGTTCGGCAACGTCTCTTCTCTCAGGATGTAGTAACGTAATTCATCAAACCCCAACCATCTACTTCTTCTCGGTAGGCGGCAACTGCTTCAACAGGAACGCCTCGACATCATCCAGCTCCTCCAAGCAAGCAGAATGACCCATACCCCTATCAACCTCAACGTCAGCATACACAACCCTCCAGGCAACAACCCATCAACCAAACCAGAACAGAGGAAACAGAGTACTCACGGGTAAAGCGTCCTCGACACATCATACCCCAACTTCTTCAACGCCTCCATGCTCAGCGCGCCCAGCTCCGGCCTCACCAGCGGATCCGCGTCTCCATGACCCATGAAGATCGGCGTCGCCTGGTTCGGCTTATCCGCCGGCACCAGCGACGCGAAGCGCTCGCTCAGCAGCAGCCAGCACGACAGGCCGACGATGCCGGCGACCTTGTGCGTGCCCGTGAGGCCCGAGAAGATGGCCATGGCGCCGCCCTGGCTGAAGCCGCCGAGGACGATGCGGTCCGCCGGGATGCCGGCGTCGACCTCGGCCTGGACGAGGCTGTGGAAGTACTCGTTGGACGCGAGGATGCCCGGCGCGTCCTCGTTCTCGCGCAGCGACTCGACGGTGCCGTCGAGCTTTTTCTGCAGGATGGCCGCGGTGGTTAGGGGGGACGGACCCGGGGGGATGCGGTGGCGGTCTAGGATGGAGGCGCGACTTACAATGTCGAACCAGCCGGGCATGCGCATGCCGAAGTTCTGAGGTGAGGGTTCTTGTCAGCGGGTTCGGTCATCTTTCATTCCCCCCGCAGACGTCTCTCATGAATCTCATCCATCATCTCTAATTGCTCATGTCGCATGATAAATGTGATGAGACGAGATGAGATGCGATGAGATGGAAATGAGACCGACGACGGGGATGGAGAGGGGCGCAACTCACACAGGTGATGGGGATCTGCGGCGCGTGGGGCAGCACGAACTTGACCTCGTCCAGCCTCTGCCTCCGCCTCCAGTTCTCGACGGCGCTGGCCCAGCCGTTGCCCGTGTCGCCGAGGCCGTGGGCGAAGATGACGGTCGCCGTGTGCTTCCCGGCGGCCGGGAACACGAGCGGGGCCGCGCGGCTGATGGACGACGACATGTCGGCTGCTGCTGGTGGGGTTCCGCCAAAGAGGGAGTCTTGCGGGACGGCGGCGAGCGGAGGGTGAGTGTCGCGGTCGTGGTGTTGTTGGGGTTCAGAGGCGGTGAGGTGTGCGAGGTTGGCGATGACGACGAGCGTTGTTGCGATGAGTCCGCGGAATGAGAGCATTGAGAGCAAAGGGCAAACTGGAGGTCCAAGCTGATGGGCCGGATGGGAGAGCTTGAGGTGTCCACTTTTGGTTTTTTTTCCCTGGTGGCTCCGTTCCGATGGGTGGGGTTGCTGGTTGGGAAGATCTGTGGTGTGCCGGCGCGGCGTGTAGATCCGTCTGGAACGCACTGTGGGGCGGATGTCAGATGCGCGATACAAGATGCAGTGTCACAGAGGCTCACGGCGATTACCAAATGCTTTGGGTTGTTTTCTGTGTATAAAATAGCTATATCAAAAAACTGCCAAGGAATCATAAACTACACAATCTGGGGAAGATGGGGGCCTTCCTCGGAATACCACCGCCAAAGCGGATTTAAACTCACCGTCAGCCCACGAGCGGATCCTTTCAGCGCATTCCCGCCACTAAATCACCCCGAAACACACAGTGGACCCGGCCGCGCGCGACGAAAACCACCCCGCCCATCACCACGCCGGCCCCTCCGCCTGGCCCTCCGTCCCTCACCCGGTTCGGGTAAGGGGTCCTCACCGACGTCCGATGTGCAGTGGTCACTCATATAACTCCTAGCCGACGACCAAATCAACGAGAGATATGATCATTCGCTCCCTTCTGAGTCCAGCATACACAAAACAGCGAGTCTGGACTGCAAACCTCTCACCATGGCCCGTCTAAGCCCAATATTCCTCCTCTCCCTCCTCGTCGCCCTGCTCGCATACATGTTCTCCCCAACCCTGCGATCATTCCTCACAACCGTGACATCAACCCTCTCAAACTCATCCCATATGGACCCTACCACACCATCACCACCGCCAAAAAGGCCCCGTATGCCAGTCTACTTCTTCTCCCACGGCGGCGTAAGCTCCCCCCTCCCCACCCCCTTCACCCCATCTCACTAACACCCACCAGCCCGACGTAATGTACAACAAAGCCCACCCAGTCTACCCAACCCTCCAACACATCGGCCACGAAATAACCTCCCTCGCCCCCTCCGCAATCCTCGTCTTCTCCGCCCACTGGCAATCCCGCTCCCGCACCTCCGTCAACATCAACGCCGCCCCCGGTCCCGCCCCGCTCATCTACGACTTCTCCGGCTTCCCCCTGCACTACTACTCCGCCTCCTACCCCAACACCGGCTCACCCCCGCTCGCCTCTCGGACCTGCGCCCTCCTCGCCGCCCACAACATCTCCTGCGTCCCCACCACCGACCGCGGCCTCGACCACGGCGTCTGGGCCGGCTTCCACGTCGCCTTTCACCCGGACACGAACCCCCTCGGCTGTCCCTTGGTGCAGGTCTCGCTCTTCGGCTCGGAGGACCCGGACGCGCACTACCGCCTCGGCAGGGCTGTCGCCGAGCTGCGCGACGAGGGCGTCGTCATCATCGGCGCGGGCATGTCTGTTCACAACCTGTACGACATGGGCGGCGGCCCGGAGCCGATGCCGTATTCTGTCAGCTTTGACGACGCCCTGAAGGAGGCAGTCGAGAGCAAGGCGGAGGAGAGGCAGGAGAAGATGGCGCAGGTGTGTAAGAGACCGGATGCTAAGCAGGCGCATCCTTGGATGGACCATCTTATGCCTGTTCACGTTGCAGCTGGCGCCGCGGGAGATGACCTCGGGAAGCAGCTATGGACCATGCAGGAGGGCAGCTTTGCATGGGCCCAATATCGGTTTGGGTCAGTACCCAAGACGTGATGGAAGCTTTCCACATAAGCGTAGCACATCTGTATTATTATCATTGACTCGAAATAACTTCTACCACGACATAGAGCATAACACCCTTCCCAGGCACTCAGACCATTTGCTCATGTCTCAAGTACTAAGCATGCATACTCGTGTATTAGGACGTTGCCTTCCTGGTATCGTAAACCCCTGCCGTCGGTACTCCATCTTCATTATCATAACGCTGTTGTAAACTTTCCCACCGCCGCTTGTTTGCCTCCACATTGACGCTACTAATCACAAGAATGCTCTCGAATGCTCGCTTCTAACCATGGCTCGATGTCTGTCGCTGAGAAAGTTCTCAACCATCTGCTGACTACCAAGCTTCTGAGCCCTCCAGTCATCAGAACTAGTCGTGTCTGAGGTGTCTGTGCTGTTGAAGTCGCTCGAGTCCAAAAGGCGACGACCACTGCCACTTTGCCGTCTCTCTCTGGGTGAACCCCGATTGACCTGGTCACTGCCCAGCATTGGGCCGAATTGTTTCTCCACCGTCATGCCGAGCCCTGGGCTGGAGACTGACGGCTTGAGGCTCTTCCGTAGCCCAACACGCCGGACCAGCTTCATAGGCGATCGAGTCTTCGGCTTCGTCTCTGCCGACGTGAAATCAGGCATTGTATCAGAGCTGCGCACCTTCGAAGTCGCTCTGTTGGGTGACTTGACGGGAATGTTGCTCTGGGATGAACGCGACTGAAGAAGTGGCATTGAGGGAATTTCTCGGAGAGAGCTTCGGGGTGGAATCGGTGGTGGTCCGTACACACGAATATGGCCGTTTACACGGCCCTCTGAGTAAGGAATCGCATTCTCATTGCTGTAGAGTGTGGAAACCTTCGGTGGAACTGCACCCTCAGCACGGCTGGCTGATGATGCCTGGCGATTGTGGCTCATTGTGCGAAGTGGTGTATGAAACCTGATAGGGCCTGCCGGTTTGTACAATTTGGGCTCATCTTCAGCATACATCTGAGCCCCTTCGCGAACATGCCCTTTCGGCATGCTGGGCTTGGCGTATCTCACCTCCATCATCTGTCTAACAGGCGCGTGAAGATCACTATTGGAGGCGTTTGCCGAGAGATAGGTCTTCCATTCAACAGAGCTGGCATATGACGCGGTTCTGGCCTCAGTGTCGGTAGGCATTGTCGGTACGTATGTCAAAGGCTCACATGGCGTATGAGACCGCGACCTTCCGTGGGAGCCAGACCTAGTGGATGCGTTTGCTGCACGCTCAGTAATGTCCGAGTAGCAACTCTTAGAATGCGTGAGCCCGTTAGTCCTGGGAGACGACCCGACACTGGGACGACGAGGACGAATAGCGCCGGGAGCAACCAATGCCGACGTTAGAAGTTCAGACGAGAGAAGCTGGGGCGACAACAGCCTTGGTGACATGGGTTGGTCAGAATAGATGCTGTCCGAATAGGCCAGACGAGGGTCATCGCCAGAGAGACTTGGATGGCGTCTCGTGGATACCAGATCCAGATTCAGCTCGGGAGGCGCAGATGACTCAGAGCTGCTCTCCTTCATTGACTTCTGCAATGCTCGACGGTAAGGACTTGTAGTCCGGAACAAGTGGCATGTTGGGCTGCCAAAGAAGGCCGAGCTTCGAGTAGATAGCGTTTTCGGAGCAGCCGAGACCTCTCTAACGGTGACAGGCAGAACCTTTTTCTCGTCACCTACTGCAGGTCCAGGATACGGACTGTAATGTGCGCCCGTGGGAGCGGTCCTTGTGGGATAGTGGATGACGCTCCCGGATTCCGAGAATGAGCCATCTTCCGTCGTCTCCGCGATGCCGACAGGAGGAATTTGAGTCGGCGGGCCATCCCGGAAAACGTCGTCTTCTGGCCGTACACATCTGATTGTTGGCGGGCTGTCATCCAGAGACCTTCGTAGTTTCTTTGCCTCCTGCTTCTGGAAGTCCTCGCCGCTGGCCTCTCGCATGTTCTCTTTTTGGTTAACCTCATACAGCCGATTCATTAGCGCAGAATACACCCTCTGGCTGTCGACTGCTGGAGGAGCAGGCGGGCCACTCGGTTTCTCAGGAGACACGGCCTCGAACTCGTAAGGGCTGCGTTCGTCTATGGTCGGTCGACGAAACGATGACGATGAATAATGTGGCCCATTTTCCTTGATGACGGACAGCCTCTGTCGATCTCTTTCCCCGCCCCAAGTGCTTTGGCTGTTAAGAGTGTGCGTTCCTGAGCTTGTCCAACTTGTGACTCGAGACTTTTCATCCGACTGATCATCCGAGACTTTCCTGAGGCTTTCGATGCTCTCTATGCTGCCTTGACGAGATCGAAGCTGCTGAGCGGACGATGAGGCATGGAGAGAGGGTACGCGTGACGGAACCTGGGAGATCGAACACTCGTCCAGCACTGGGTCGTCAATATCCATATAGGCGTCCTCGTCTATGTCTCTGTCGCCTTCGTCGTGGCTTCCGACCCCTGCTTGTGAATCCATTTTCCCCTCTGGCCCTTGCCCGTCATTCTTGGTGAGTCCGAAGAAAGACTTTAGCCTAGTTTTGAACCCACTGGAGACTTTTCGGGCTTTCTTGCGAAGGGAGCCGTTGCGCTTCGGAACCGCAAGGTTGCCTGCTGAGGGATCTCTCATGGATTGACGAATGCCCTCCTTGTTTGAAGTGAACAACCTCGAGGTACGGCTTTGAAGGGGTGCTTGTCCGTCTCCACCGAAGTTGTTTCCGCTGTTTTCGCCTTCACTGGCATTCGTCCGAAGATTGGATCTTGTTCCCGCGGACTTCAGGAAGCTCATGGACTTTGGCGCTCTGAGACTGCGGTTTCTTTTTGGTGACTTGCTCTCCTTGATGTTCTGCATCGACTTCCGCCTGAGTGCAGGTGTGGGATTTCCTTGCTCCGGAGAATTGCTGAAGTAGTACTTAGGCGCGGGAGTCTGACCCGTTGGGGAGAACATGGATCTAGACTTGCGGAGCTTCCTGTACGAACCTGGGACCGATGCACACTCGTCTACCGGTCTGTAGGACTCGGCAGGAGGCAGAGACTCGACAAATTTGGCTGTGAATGGGTTGAAGCACGGCGATTCATCGGTCTTTTGGGCCGCTGCGCAATTCTGCTGGTTTTCGATACGACCCAGAACACTTCGGCGTCGGGGAATGCCGGTGCCATTGGCGGCATCGTTCTTGCTTGACTTGGCAAACCGGACGCTCTTCTGTCGCCGGAGTCCGTTCTCATCGCAGGTTCCGTCCAGCGTCCCCTGCTGGCTACCAGAGTCTCCAGAGTACTCTGTGAAAACCGATCGCAGCGGAGGATGGTGTGCCGTTGGGACCATGGTAGGAGCGGCCTGACACCAAGAGAGAGTAGCAGCAAGATGGGCGTCTCTATCAGCAATGGCGGGGTCGATATGTTCCAACCTCTCAAGGGCTGAGCGGAAAGAAGTTGCCGATCTGGCCGACTTGGACCTGCTCACCCCCGAGGTCGACTTATTGCTGTTGCTCCGACGCATCTGGGGCGGCTTCTGTAGGAGAAATCAGAGGCAGTGTAAGAGAAGAGTACAGTAGGTATGGAGGTGGTGAGCGGTGTAGAGAATTCAGATGAGGCTGCTGATGGTTAAGTGCGATGGTAGCTAACCAAAAGCGAACCGCGAGAGCGTCGGAAGATCGAGGATGTTGTATATCGGTTCATGGAGGTTGAATGCGGGAGAAGAAGAGGCGAAGTGGCGGAGTGGTTGTAAGCCAGGCAATGCAATGCCTTGGGGGTGACGCCGTGTAGGACTGGGAAGGAACTCCATGATTGCTCTTTCCACGGGGCTGAGTGAACTCTGAGAGAAGAGACGAGAATGGAAGGACCGTTCAACCAGCGCCAGAGGCAGGAGAATGGCAGGAGGGGGCCTGATCCCTGGTTTGAGCAGGCATGAGGTGGCGCTGCTAAGCGCCAGCTGTTTGTCATTCCTTCCCGAGATGGAAGACACAGCATTCCAGTCCCAGCACGCTGTTCAACGGGCAAAACGGCAAAGTGTAAACCGACTTATCGATATGGAGGATCGATCATGTAGAAACCATGTGCTGCCATATGTCTTACGCAGAGTATTCCAGCCCTCTCGAAGGGGGTTGGCGGCGATCTGAGAGAGGCAAGCATGACCCGTAAGGCTGTCCAAGCTGACCATCACCAAGCCGAATGAGGACAACTGCCTGGCGGCTTACTCACATAGTTGAACAAAGTTTGCCAACATCATGCTCAGTTGGTTAGCTTGGCTGGGGTTACTAAGAGAGTTGGGACGAAGGGACTACACACCTGCCACATGTCATCACAGGTTCATAACTCAATCACTGGTTCAAAGCGCGTCAAGGTTCTGATAGGTAAGGAGACTTAATTCGTGCTGTGAGATCTGTATGTAGCCATGAAGCAATGCATTCCCATCCTAACCCATCCTGCAATGTAACCCTATGCGTACCCTGTCATTGACCCAGAAAAACGTAAGGAAATAAATTAGACCAGTCTGGCGTTCTATTACGACGCTTACAAGGAGGTCTCCTTGAGGAACTCCTTCAGCTCCTCGTCCACGAGCTCGTGGATCTTCTTAGCGAACTTCTCGACCTTGGTGCCGACAGTCTTGGCGCCCTTGACAACCTTGCCGGAGAGAACCTCGAAGTCCTCCTCGATGGCCTTCTCGAGGTCGTCAATGGTGACCTCCTTGGCCTGCTGCTTGACAGTGTAGCCGCCAGCCTCAACGATGGCAGAGTAGTTGTTGCAGCCACCGCCGTTCCAGGCGAGGACGTTGGGGGTGTCGCGGGGAATGTCAGCGAGAGCGCCGACGGTACCGACGGAGATCAGAGCCTTCTTGAGCTTCTCGGGGGTGATGGCAGCAACAGCGTACTCAGAGTCAGAAGCAGGCTGGAGAGAGAGGTAGTAGGCAAGGAGACCGCAGATGTGGGGGGAAGCCATGGAAGTGCCGGAGATGGTGTTGACGGCGTACTTGGAGCCAATCCAGGTGGACTTGATGTTGGTGCCGGGGGCGAAGATGTCAGTGCACTTGCCGTAGTTGGAGAAGTAAGAGCGGCGGTCACCGAGCTCAGTGGCACCGACAGTGACGGCCTTCTCAGCAGCGGCGGGGGAGTAGTTGCAAGCATCAGCGTTATCGTTGCCAGCGGCGACGGCGAAGTGGATACCAGCATCGACAGCAGCGTTCACAACAGCGTCCAGAGCCTGGGTCTTGCCACCACCAAGAGACATGTTGGCGACGGAGCCCTTGAAGCCCTTGCGCTTACCGTCCTTGGCAGACTGGACCTGCTCAGTGTGGGAAGTGGCAGCCCACTCAACACCCTTGACGACGTCGGACATGGTACCAGAGCCGTTAGAGCGGAGGACCTTGACAGCGTAGACGTTGGCCTTCTTGGCGACACCGTACTTCTTACCGGCGATGGTACCGGAGCAGTGAGTGCCGTGACCGTTGCCATCGACGTCCTGGTCACCAGAGGGAATGGTCTTGCCCCACTTGGCACGGCCCTCGAAGTCGACGTGGTCGACGTTGGTTCCGGTGTCAATAACGTAGGCATCAACACCCTCACCGGCATCACCGGCGTACAGGTACTTGTCGTAGGTACCGAAGCCCAGAGACTTGCGGTGGGAGATACGGGCAAGACCCCAAGGAGCAAGCTTCTCAAGCTCGCCGTCGCACTTGTCCTCAACCTGGGACTTGACAGGGACCTGGGTGTGGACCACGGAGTCGACCTCGATGAACTCGACCTGTAGATGGAATTGTCAGCGATGGCTCTATAGCAAGGTGATAAGACGACAGCCGAAGCTATCCGACCGGAGCTCGGTGATGCGCCGCCAAGCGCGGGTGGGTCTCGCGGTGTTTGGGCAGTGTCAGGATGGTCGGACTTACGTCAGGGTGTCTGCGGATCTTCTCGATGGTGTCCTCGTCGAAGTGACCGGCGTAGCCCAAGAAGTCCTTGCCGATCTTGTAGGTGTGCTTCAAGCCGTGGAAGACGTCAGAAACCAAGGGCTCCTGGCTGCGCTTGCGAAGCTCGAGGCGCTCGTCCTGAGCGGAGGAGTGAATCTGCTGGACCCAGGTGTGGTGGTCTGAGGCACCGGACTCCGAGACGTGCTTCTTGAACTTGATGATGTACGAGTTCGGGACGGCCTCGGCGTTGGTGGCAGAGAGGACGGGAGCCATGCCGTCGTGGACGGTCTGAATGGAGAGGGAGGGGGTGGCGCTGGCAACAGCAGCCAGGCCGGCAACGGCACCGACGAAGCCTCTCATGATGGCGGTTGCGATACGGTAACGAGTCTAGAGTCTACCGGAGACGTTTGCAAACAAGACGAAGGAAGTGAAGTAACTGAAAAGCCGCCCTAGAACGACGAGTACGCGATGGGTTGAGAGAGGATGGAGTCAATGGAAGAGAGGGAGGGGGATGAGAGGGAGATGGAGCAAGCGAGATGGGGGAAGCTTCGGAGAGCGGGTGCGGGTAGATATAAAGGGAAGGCAGCGACGGCGGTTGCGTGCGCACAGCTGTTGGTGAGGTAAGGAACCTGTTGCGATGGATGGGGACCTGGCAGGTACACTACCTCCACTCCCACACAGCGAGGTACCTCCCTGGTGCAGGTCGCGCAGTGTTCGTGGAGTCCGGCGCAAGCAAGCTTACCAGGCTGCTATCGGCCGGTCTTAGGACGGCTGCGCGCCCCCCCAGTGTGACGCAGCCGACTAAGATAAGAGCTGGGGAGTGGCTGAAGGGGCCGAAACCGGCTTAGCGTTGGGGCGAGGGAGCCAATGGAATGACTCGATAGGGTTTCCTCGGCAATGCGATAAGGGAGGGTCGCGTTTGGGGTTTCCCTGGGACGCTCAGCAAGGCACCTGGTTCGATACGGAAGGCTGTTTGGGATGGGAAAGTGCGTATGGACGATAGCGAGGTACTTTCTCTGCGACTCACGCGAGTGCCCTTTCCGTCAGGTACACCTACCTACCTTACCTCCCATACCTACCTGTTGGGGCAGGAAGCACCTACTGGTGGACGTCCAGTTGCCTCCTTCCACGGCACCGAACGGCCATGGAAGCTTCATCTCAAGCTCCCGTCCATCAGTCAGTCTGATCAGCCAACGGTTTCTTTCTTTGGTCTATTCATCTGAATCAGCCTCGTGATTCTCTGTTGGGGTTGCGATAAGCCAACAATTCTCCTGTTCTCACGCTCTCTGAGCTCGCACAAGCAGCAAGGTCCGGACAAGACTGCAGCTGGAGAGTCAGAGTCACAGCCAAAACCCCCGACGTCATCATACTCTGCACCCCAACAGCCAAGGCGGTCGCGAAGTTACTGCGGCAATCAACCACCGCGTCGAAACATGGGCAGGCAAACAGGGTGGCCGAACAGCCCTGGAATCCTCCTCGACCCATGCTTCTGACAGCATATCCCAGCATCGTCAAGGAGCTATTGAATGCGGTGTCGTCCATCCAGACGGTGTCACCCTGGAAAGAAGAAACAAGCAGACGAAGACAGCTCGACGCCAACGCAAGGTACCTGCTCTGCCAGCCAGCCGGCCAGCCAGCTCACCACAACACGGCCTTCGCCGCCACCCAGCCTCGGACACTTTGCTGCTGCTGCAGCCAAGTCATGTACCGCACTATCAGCTCTCCTCATGCATTCTTCACCCAGCTGGGAGAGCTCTCCCCTCCCAACCCACCAGGGGCATCCACACAGTCCGCATATCCCGCATAGCGCTGCATGCGATAACGCGCAATGGGCGATTCACATTCACGCAGCGGAGAGCGAGGCAGATCTATCCGGAGGACCCTGAAGCTTAACAAGCGCTGCCATCCCGTCTTATCTCGACACTCGAAGCTTTCGTCGTTTCGTTGAACTGTGCTACCGACCACTCACAGGGATGGGGAGCCGCATCGCCGTCGTGTTCAGAAAACCAGACAGTCCGTATTACCCTGTCACCGTCTTTTTCACCTTCAATCTACCTTCCTGGGCCTGTTGATCTGACCTCGGAAGGGCGGAGGGACAGGGCATGTCGGGCATGTCACTGGGAGTGCGACTGCGGCTTCGGTCAGCGAGCTACCCTTAGCTTGTTGTGCAGCACCGCTATGCAGCCAGGACCGTACCAGCCAGGGCGACGAGCAGCAAGTCAGGCTGCGTATCGCACCGCCCGCCCCATTGAGCATGTAACTTGCTCAATGATGATGTGATTAACTGTAATAAGGTATCCGGCGCAAATGGGTCTCACGGGGTCTCACGGGGACACTGCCAGGCCGGGGATTGAAGGCGAGGCGGGAGAACTCAAGGCCTGCGTAGCCACTGGAGCTCTCGCTGTTCTTCTCACCCGCTGCTGTCCGGCGGCTGTTGCTCAGTGCTGATGCTGGGAGCTATGCTCAATCCTCAAGGTACCTTTGCCTCGGTCGCCTGCTAGACGAGCTGGTCAAAGGGCAAGCTCCGGCCCAAGAGGTACCTTGAAGGGGCGGCGAGCTGTCTGACTGGAACATGGAGGCGGGGAGGCGAGGCCCAGCACCAACGCTACGCTGATCCGAGCTAGCCCACACGCCTGACCCACTGGTCAGATGGTACGCCCCCGTGTGTGCCTGGCACGTGCCTCACATTTCCCCTGCCTTCCCGTCATCGGGGGGCATTTGGCGTGAGAGCTGCCTGAGCTGCCTGAGTGAGAGGGAACTTGGTGCTTGGCTGGGGAGCTCCCTCCGAGCTGGATTGTCACTGTTTGCCCGCAGCGAGTGGAGGAGACGGAACGCCGAGCAAGTCTGGGGCTACTCGAGGAGTCATCCAGGTCCTCGAAGGACGTATGGCGACGAAGACGCGATCAAGGCCGATTGCGTTGCTCCTCCGGTCCTGCAGGAACTGCCAGCAACGACTTCGACGCCATCAGCAACTTGACACTTTGGAGGCGAATAAACATTGTTTACCGCCCGCGGTCGTGCTCAGAAACGCCATGAGCTTGCGAGTCGTTGTCAATGCGAAAGCCGCATCTCACCACACCATCTCGTCTCACCCAAAGACATAATTGGGCCATTCGCGCCGACTAGATATGGATGCAGCCAGTACGCGTGTCGTTGTCCAAAGGCCAGAGACAAGGACAATGACCCGGATTGACACACCATCCAGCTGGCGACACTTGATGCGGACTAGATCCATGCCATCCATTTTGGCGAACAGCGAACAACGAAGGTGTTGCCGAATTCCAGCAACCATCTGCCGTTGGATCTGTGCCAACCATCGCTGAACACTCCATCCTGCGCTTGGTGAGTCTCGTGTCTTGGTGTCTGGGAGGAGGCGGACTGAAACCACCCATGTCGCCCAAGCTTCTTCCCAGATGCAGCAGGTGTGCAAGTGTTCAGCAATGGCAACTGCGCTTCAAATGCCAACGGCAAGATCCCCGATCCCCGGAACCGATGATCGCTCAAGCAACCCCCGGTCAAGGGAGTCATGACACATGGCCATTTGACCCGACTTTGTCTCTTGTTCGCGTCGTTGCATTATAATTGTAGCTAGCGCTGGATACGATGGTAGATGGCTACTGACTCAAAGGATACAAAGACTGATAGGCCGTCACGTACTGATTCGTGTTTCCAGCACTTCTAGCTTTTGGAGGGTTTCATGCATCAAAGAGGGTGTTCAGTCGAAATACCTTGATAAAGGTCACAGTACAGTCCAATGCCTCTTTCGCCTGTCAATCCAGGCAGTGAAGACACTGGCGTCAGCTATCAAACGGTCAAACCTCAGGCCGAGCTGATGGTCGAGCAGGACGTCGTTGCTCAACTTGGCACATGGAAGTAACGCGCTCGAACGGGATTGAAGCAGTCATGTTTCATGGGTTCCACACTGCTGTCTACTGGAAGCTCTCACTGCGCAGAACCGCTCCGGAATGCGTCCGTCTATTCATGTGTCAGCAGCAAGGCGAACCTTGCTACGGGCCGAGCACATCCAGCTCGGTTTCTAGAATATTTCGCTTCTCGCTTCTCTGATACCGATTCAATATGAGGGCCTCCGGCTGTTGGGTTCCTGTGTGTCAAGTGCTGGCCAGCAGAGATGCAATGGTCTGGGGATGATGGCTTCTTGTAACACGCTCAACCCACAGTGACGTCCCGCCAAATGCTCTGGTTTGATTGTCAAAGCAGCAGCAGCAGCAGCTGTGCCATTAATAGCACGGCGTATCGATATGGTCTCTGAGCTGAGCTAGGTGCCTTTGCGACGGAGACGAACCGGGAACAGGGACCCGACGTCAACGCGGGCCTAGCAAATGGGCTCCAAGTGCTTCAGTGGTTGACATGCCGAGTGATGGTGACCGCAGTGGCTCGTTCAGTGGAGCTGGCCTGCTCGGCAGGTCTCAGTAACCAGGACAGAACGCTGAACACTGTGAAATCCTTCAGCACTGCACCGCCACCATTCCTACCCCACCTCACTCCCGGCTCAGCATGCGGTCAGCACACTGCACCGACTGGCAGTGGGCGCCAGACCACCTGCTCTTGCCCGCGGGTTGCCGTTGAGTGGTGCCTCCCACGTCTGCCGCGTCCCGCTCTTGGACCCAACGAGGCGGCCACTGAGAACGGCCCAAGCCACACCGCGCGCCTCGAGGCTGTCACTCGCAGCTCGCCCAAGCCAGCTCCGTCTCCGTCTTCGTGATAACGCGCAGCTATTGGACGTCATTGGAGCATTTTGAGCTCGCTCTATTTTATCGTCATATCCACCGACTGCACTCTTATCCTTGGGCGGGACCGGTTCGAAAGTCGATTAATCCCCTACGCCTGCGTCTCCCTCCGAACCCGACACCCGCCCGTTTCTGAGCCTCGAGCTGCGACGCCTGTCCAAAAGCCGTATCCTACTTCGATGCCGAACAGTTTTGACGACTGCCTGGACCCTCGATGGGTGCTGGGAGCGAAGAATTTGGAATGAAAGGATCGTCGACTTGAATACCGGTAGCCACAAGAAATATTTCAAATCATGGCGACGCTGCAAGTATCGAGGAGATATCGCTCCTCCACCTCTGCGTCCTCTCACGCAGTTACCTCCAAGGCTACCGAGATCCTGCGCGGCATGCTCGAAGATTTAGCGAACGGCCTGCGACAACGAAAATCAACCGACGGCTACCCCGAATTCCCCGTACTGCTCAAGAGCCTTCGCCAGATCCGCCAGCACATTGCCGCCACCGAACCGCCAAGCCCGCCCCAAGATGACTTTCGACACCTGCGCGGCTTCACGCAGCTGCTCGACGTACTACGATCCTTTTCGGGATTCTACAACCCCCAGCGACGAACGGATGAGGAGAAGAATGGGTTATTTGGACTACTCGAGGCCGTGCTGGACGTCTTCGCCGCGGCATTCCACGACCACCCTGGGAACAAACGCTATTTCCGTCATCGAGTCGAAGGAGGTGGGTGGGAGGCTATCGAGCAGACTATCGCCAGCGTGGGGCTTGGAGGCAGCGACTCGGACCTGTGGACAAATTGTCAAGTCTTTGGCAAGCTTCTGTCTTTCTCGCTGGGCGACAAGAAAGTGGACGCTCTATGCCAGTCGATTGCATCTACACCCACGCCGGTCGAGGATGCCAAGCCGGAGCCAGAAAAAGGGGCCGAAGACGATGCGACAGAACAGACAATCTCAACACCCCAAAAGACGAGAGACTATGCCCAGGAGGTACGCGACATCGTCCAGAAGAAGGCCGTCTTCCGCAATCCCGAAATCCTGCGCGCCGTCGTCGGCTTCTGGGAGTCAATACCAAGAGCGGAGGACATGCCGGCCAACCCCTGTTCGATGATCGTTCTTGAGATCATGTCAAGTGTGGTCTCAATCTCCCTCTTCAACCTGTCTGCGCTTCATACCACCGGCGTTCTCTCTCGCTTCTTGAGGGTCGTCTTCGACCCCGAGCCAAGATTGAGCCAGCCTGAAAAAGACAAGCTTCTTATTCTGTGCAAAAAGCTCATGTACTTGGGCGTCAACCAACCATCAGACACCCAGTTCCTACTAGCAAATCCTTCACCAGAGGCATCAGAGTTCTGCTTGGAAATGGCGTCAAGCTATACTGGGCCTCCTTTCTTTCAGTTCGACCTCTCTCTACATGGCCACTCTTCCATCGAGCTACCTACGCTGGGCCGCTCATTTCCGCCAAGCTCCTCCCCCGGCTATACCTTTACAGCATGGATACGCGTGGACAGATACGATCCCGCAGCTCACACTACCCTCTTTGGTGTCTTTGACGCCACCCAGACATGCTTTCTTCTGATGTACCTGGAGAGGGATACCCACAACTTCATCTTGCAGACCTCTGTTACGTCCAGTCGCCCAAGTGTTAGGTTCAAGGGTATGGCCTTCAGAGAAAAGCAGTGGTACCATCTTGCCCTTGTTCACAGACGGCCAAAGACAATGACTGCAAGTAAGGCTTCTCTGTACGTCAATGGCGAGTTTGTTGAGCAAATCAAGTGCTCCTACCCCTCCCCACCACCATTCACAAATGGCAGCACTGAAAGCTTTGCCTCTTTCGCATCTGCCAATGCCAAATCGCATCCTGTTCAAGCGTTTCTGGGTACTCCAAGAGATCTTTCCAGCCAGGTTGGCGCAGGATTGGTGTTTTCCAAATGGTCCCTTGCATCTGCGCATCTCTTCGAGGATGTCCTTAGTGACGACTTTCTTGCTGTTCACTATGGTCTATCGCCAAAATACCAAGGCAACTTCCAAGATAGCCTCGGCGGCTTTCAGACTTACGAAGCCTCCGCCTCTCTCGGCTTGAGGAACGAAGTGTTCCACCCTGGCAGAGACGAAAGCTCCGATATTATTAGGGCTATTCGCGATAAGGCTGGAAGTCTACTGCCAGAGGTGAAGATTCTGCTCGGCATCGTTCCTGCAGGCGTATTCAGAGAGGATGGCGTGTATCAAGATACCCAGCTGTACCGCGCATTGCCTCGAAGCGCCGCAACCAACCTCATCCAAATGACTCATAGGACCGGCTCGACCATCGCGGTCAATACTGCTCTGCCTTGTCTTCTTGACGCCTTGGCACGATCCCATGGAATCGCTGTCATGACCGGAAGCCCAGTGGCCGCCACACCCTCCTACTTCGATGATAACTTCTGGAGGTTGGCTGGGTTTACCCCACTTGCTCTCAAGCTCGTGGAGCGTGCGGCTACGGTAGAGGAGACTGTGCGGGCGGTTGAGATGACATTCCTTTGCATACGGAAAAGCTGGAGAAACAGTGAGGCCATGGAACGCGATAACGGCTACGCAATCCTCGGCATGCTTCTCAGAGCCAAACTGGGCTACACCGTCAACCTCGGTGCCGATAATGCGAACTTGCGGTTGCCTATCTCAAGTGAAGAGCGAGACCGTTTGAGCTTTCAGCTCTTGAGTCTCGTGCTGGACTTTGTGGGATACAAGCACGCTGAGCCCCTGGAGTCATTCATTGTCAACCCTCTGGCATATCGCATCCTACTCATTGACTTCGATACTTGGCGGCGGTCGGCTCCAATCACCCAAGAGCTCTACTACAAGCAGTTCGTGACGTTCTCCGTCAAGAGCAAATACCATCAGTTCAATAGCAGGCGACTGATGCGTATGAGTAAGTTCAAACAATTGCTGACATGTAGATCAACACTAATCCCTCTAGGAATCGTTAAACGACTACTTGATGCTATGAAGGCAGAGTCAATTTCAGAAGAGGTGCTGCCTCACTTCATGAGCGCCCTGGAGCACCTTGTAAAATGCAACTACACGGCGGAAGTGCATCGCTCTCTCGCTCTGTTCATCACTTACGCCTATCATTCGCCCATCGCATCGCTCGTCAGGACCCCCCGACCCGCCTCCGCCATGACTCGATCCCCCACTCCCGGGTTTGCCAGAAGGGCCACATTCGACTCTAACAGTGCCTCGAGCAACACAACATCTAGATTCCTCACGAAGAAGCAGTTAGGTGCCAAGATTCTTGGGATGTACTCTCTTCTCCTTTGTGAGAAGGGTAACAAGGCCAACATCAGCAAGTTCGCCAGAACAGTGACCAATAAGGTGAGACCGCCGCCTGACGAAAACCAATTATATTTATTGAGCATGGACCAGTGGTTACTGTATCTCTTGGCGAGCGACGACCCCGAGACTGTAATGAATGGCACCAAGATCTTGGCCAGACTGCTCGTTACCCACGGCTCCACGTACACGTCGAAATTCTCGGGTAAGACGGGCGGCTTCACAATTATGGCGCACCGTCTGAAGCGCTGGTGGTATATCCCTTCCTTGTGGCCGATTTGCTTCTGCATCTTCTTTGGCTTTGATGTGGCTGAGATCGACTTGGAGCGGAACTTTGAGTTCTCCAGCTTGCTTGAGACGTTTGGCAAGTCTAGAATCACGTACCCAGAGAGCCTCCAAGTCATTACGTCGATGCTGCAGCATGGACTCAAGGATGTCATGAAGCACCAGGAGGACCCGAACTCCCCGCACTCTCCTCAGAAATTACAGAATCTTCAGGCAAGCGGCTTTGAGGGATTGGAGACTCGACCACGGGCAAAGTCGATGGAAACGAGAGGCCTCGACTCAAGAGGTATGCGCGTCCTCCAGCGACTCTCGGCGTAGCTAACAACCTGCAGAAAACGCCCAACGCGACAGCGAAAGGATATCTAGCAACGCGCCCATGCTTCATACGGTCATCCGGTTTATGGCAGACCTGCACTCTCGCTCTCAAGAGTTTAGGGACTTCGCCCTCACATCGGAGTATGTGAGATACCTCCTTTGGGCCGCGTATCCTATCATCGTCAGCACCGACGCCGTTACACCGGACACGGAACTCAATTCGCGGGACTCTGCCTTGACATTCGAGGGCGGCGACGTTATGATACGTCCTCTTGCTGGCTCCCAGCCTGGACCCATCGTCCGCACGACAAGCACAGATGCTGTTGCTACTCTTGCAGGCAATCCGCGCGGAACCCCTCTGCGGAAAGCATCCGGCTTCGTTCTGCTCACGAATCAACAATCTCCCAAGGCACCCAGTTCTGCGAGATTCGCACCAGTCATGTCCCCGAAGAAGAAACTTGCCTCGCAGCAATCAAGCAGCGCGACCCTAGACGGCCTATTAGAGTTGGTCATTAGCGTCTTCATTGACCAGGTCTTCACTCGGAAAGAGTTTCCGGGCTTTGGTTTGTTCCTGAAGATCCCGCCGGGCTTCCAAGAGCACCAGGCGTATTTCGAGTCTTTTGTGCTTAGAAACACTCTCCAGCGCCTGGGAACCCATATCCAACCCAACCAAAAGGTGTTGTGTGAGCCCAAGATACTCACCAACATGGGCCGTCTCGCCGCTCATGTCACGGAGTCAATATTTGAGGGCTGGTTTATCAATGGCACAGAGCCAATGTTGGAATTTGCTGGCATGGTGCTGGAGTATCTTCAACGGCCAGAGGTCGCCAGCGTCAAGAGCGTGCGTCTTTGCAGCCAAGCAGTGTCTACAATACGCCAGTGCTTCCTCAAGCTTCTGCTCCTTCGCTTCTCGGAACTGGATGACCCCGATACGCCGGACTCTAGCGCCAAGGACTTCATGAGCAAGATTCTTTACTGGCAGGCGCCTATTCTCGGCTGTCTTTCTAACGAGGAGGAGTTTATGAAGCTCTTCTGGTATCAGCTTTATACAAAGCTTGTCGACTCGCGGGCCTCCATTCGGTCTGCCGCGGCAACTATTATGCGCATCATGCTGGTTCAGAAACCAGATGAAGCCAAGGTTCTCTTCCGGCAATGCGTGCAACCGGACCAACAACACCTTACGAAGGATTTCGCTGTTAAGCTCACTGAAGTCGACGATGACACGTTCATCGAATGGGTGGACAAGCACCGCGCTTCGCTGGATGCCTTCTTCTTTGGGGGGATATCCAAAGCGTGGGAGGAGTTCGTGGCTGTCGAAAACCAGCGAACTATAGATTCGGCTAAGTACCGTTTGGCAAAACGCAGGGATCGGCTCAAGGCATGGCAGACAGAGTCGCTGACTATGGACAACGTGCTTTTGCGGCACGACATGGCAAATGGGGCCTGGATGAAGAGTATCTTCAACAGCGAGCATTTCAAGCACCAGCGTCTCACTCAGGACCAACAGGATGACATGGCTTATCTGGCTGCGGCATTCCTGAAGATGGACCTGGATCTCAAACGGCCCGGTGCGGTCTTTGCTGAGCAGACTCAGTTGAAGTGGAAGCTCGATCGAACCGAGGGTCGCAACCGAATGCGGTTGAGGCTTCTTCCGGATTATTCAAAGAAACACTCAGACTACCAGCCCAAGCGCAGGGCAGGTGAAGCTCCGTCAACGCCATCCTCCCTCAAAGTCAACACCAACATGGCTCCAGCCCAGATATCCCCCTCCCCGGTCAAACCAGCCACACCGGCATCTTCACAGCTACAGCTTGGCCTTGATGGCACCAAGGATACTACCGATTCGCCCCCGGATACAGAGCAGGAAGAGGAAGCCAACGAGTCCGCTGTAGCCACTGAGGAGGACTTTGAGTTGGTCGACGACCCCAATGATGCCAACGAGGGTGACGATGGCTTCGAAGACAAGAACCGCAAGGTTATGAGGCGACTAGAGCAAGGTGATCAGGTCCAGGCGGTATACAACATCTCGCGCATCGTCGGCCTGGAAGGGTGTGAGGGTATCCTCATCATCGGCAAAGATGCCCTTTACATCATGGATAACGTGTTCCAATGCGCCTCTGGTGAGATTGTCAACGCATGGCAAGCTCCCCCCGAGGAGCGAGACCCGTTCTCTGAAATCATCACGGATGCAAAGACTACCGAGCAGCGCCAGAGTTCCAGTAGAAGCGAACAAGAATCGCGGAGCTGGAGGTGGTATGACGTGATCAGTATCTCAAAGCGCAGATTCCTGTTCCGAGATGTCGCCATCGAGGTCTTCTTCACCGATGGTCGCAGTTACCTGCTGACCTCCATCAACCCCAACATCCGAGATGAAGTTTTTGGCAAGTTGATGAGCAAGGCGCCGCACACCAATGCTGCCAGCTCGCTGCCCAACCCCGAAGATGCTTGGCGATTGGAGGCGCTGAAGGTATCTGAGGAACAGCACCAAGGCTTTGGTTCCAAGTTCGGAAGTATTTTCAACTCGACGCCATGGAACCCAGCAATGAGGAAATGGCAAAAGGGCGAGATGTCCAACTTCCACTACCTGATGCTTGTCAACACCATGGCCGGTCGCACGTTCAACGATCTCACCCAGTATCCCGTCTTCCCGTGGGTCTTGGCCGACTACACGAGTGAAGAGCTCAATCTCAATGATCCGGCGAGCTTCCGAGACCTCTCGAAGCCCATGGGTGCACAGACATCTGGTCGCGTCTCAGGTTTCAGAGAATCTTACGATGCTTTGGCAGAGATTGGCGAGACTCCTTTCCACTATGGCACGCACTACTCCTCTGCTATGATCGTGTCATCGTATCTCATCCGTCTGCCGCCGTTTGTCCAGTCCTATATCCTCCTTCAGGGTGGATCATTTGACCACGCGGACCGTCTCTTCCAGTCTATCCCTCATGCCTGGCAGTCGGCCTCTTGCGACAACAAGGCGGATGTCAGGGAGCTGATCCCGGAGTTCTTCTGCTTGCCAGAGTTCTTGACCAACATCAATCAGTACAACTTTGGTAACCGTGAAAGCACCGGCACCAAGGTCAATAATGTTGTCCTCCCCCCGTGGGCCAAGGGTGACCCGAAGATCTTCATTGCCAAGCATCGCGAGGCTCTCGAAAGCCCATACGTCAGCCAGCACTTGAACCAATGGATCGATTTGGTATTTGGATACAAGCAAAGAGGCGACGCTGCCGTCGACAACCTGAACGTCTTCCACCATCTGTCGTACCGCGGAGCAACTGATCTTGACAATATCAGCGACCCTCAAGAGAGGAGAATCACAGCTGGTGTTATCCACAACTTTGGGCAGACGCCTCACCAAGTCTTTACTCGGTCCCATCCCGCTCGTGAGCACGCCTCGTGCCCGATTAGGCGCCTGGATACATCCGTCTACGCCCTGACTAGGCTGTCCCACCCACTCCTTGGTAAGTTGTTCTCTAGGTGGGAAAAATCCAGCTAACACAAGAGGCAGAATCCCACGAGAGGGTCGCATCACTCATCTACTCCCCTAAGATTGACCGGCTCATCTGCGCCTCGCCTTTCCGCCTGAACGTTGCGCCGTACGACAAGTTCCTTGAATGGGGCTATGCTGACAACAGTGTCCGGTTCTTCTTCAGCGACAACAGGAGGGTAAGAAAGCCCGGTACTTTCTCTGGACGAGCCTCAACTAATGATCAGAAGCCGGCGGGACTATTCGAAAACCTTCACATCGGCCAGCTATCTTGCGCCACTTTTGCGGACTCCAAGACCCTCATTACCGCCGGAGAGGATTGCGTTATTTCTGTCTATGCGGTTCACACCGCCCCTGGAAAGGTCGTGGACTTGCTCCCTCGGAAGTCGCTTTTTGGGCATCGCTCTCCCGTGACCAACATGGCCGTTTCCAAGTCGTTCAGCACATTCGTCTCCGTGTCGACAGATGGCCAGGCCTTCCTTTGGGACCTCAACCGGCTGGAATTCATTCGCAAGTTGCCCCTCTCAAGAGCTGTGGAATGCGCTCGCATCAACGACGTCTCTGGAGAGATTATGCTGGGATCCGGACCTAATGTGGTACTTTACACAATCAACGGCACAGTCATCCTCGACCAGAATGTCTGCGCCGAGCCGGATGACTATGTGCATGCTTGTGCCTTCTATGAGGGTGCAGGGAATGAGTGGCTGGAAAACTGCCTCATATTCACGGGCCATAAGAGAGGCCGCGTGAATGTCTGGAAGAAGACCGCGAAGAACGGCAGGTGGATTCTGGAGCTGCTCCGACGGTTGGACCATGTGGACCCACGATCGGAAGTGGGCGCCAATTACGATGCAGGCATTACATGCATCACTCCCATGCCGCAATGCGTCTACACTGGCGACGACGACGGGCGAGTGGTAAGCTTTCCTCCAACAACCCGTGTTACCGAACGAATCACTGACGAATATCGCAGTACGAATGGAACTTAGTTCAGAGAGATAGATAGAGTCTACCCGGTGAGCAACACCTCGACATGGTAAGCAGTGGTGGACACCGAAAAGCAAGCTGGTAAAGGGAAGCATAACGGAGTCTACACGACCCAGCATAGAATTGGCGTTATCCTTGTCTTGTTTGATAGCCCTTCACGATAGCGACTTGGAGAGAGATCTAAGCGTGCTCCGCGCGCGCAAGAGAATTGATAGAACTTTGCATATTGGGTAGTGTACAGCTTGAGCACCGTGAAATGTCGGCGTTCCCCCAGTGGAAGCAGGCCTTGTCTTTTTAGCGACGTGGTTCTGGCTCGGCATGCCCCCGGCCACTCGCTCTTTCGTCCCTGCTTTGCTGTCTAAAGCCCAGACGCCGCCTTATTTACATGTTGTGGTTTTTTTGTCTTTCGCTCGGATGAAGCCAGGTATCTTTTGGGGATGCTCATTCGTCGTCGTAGCCGGTCAACTGCTTCCTAGGTCCCGAAGGAACTGCACCATTGGTGTTAGCCTCTGAAAATCATGCCGGGGCAGAGCCCAGAATCGAGGTTTGCATGGCGCACATGCGGTCGAACTCACCAGGGTATGAGACGGGGATGGGGGGCGCGTTGTAGTCGCCGACGAGGTTCCTCAAGGGGGGCACGACGGCCACGGAGATGGGGCCGAGGGCGCCGAGGACGACGGACCAGAAGTAGGCGGGCTTCTCGCGGGAGGACCAGCGGAGGTAGCGGATGGGCCCGGCCCAGAATCGGGGGGATGCGGCGGACATTTTCGGTGCTGGGAGATATCGATTAGCTTCTGCGAGGTGGGAAGTGGCGGGGGCCGGGCTTTGCGTACTCAATTGACCGTGGGGGTAATGTCGTCGAGTGCTTGATGCGATAGCTGAGGGACGGTTTCGATGATGCCGAAGCTCAGAATGGAGCCGCATGGCCGGCCGGAGGGTGTCGGATTAACTGTGGCCGGATTAACCTCAACCTCGAGGGTCGGGTCGTCCCAACCGGGGCGGGCGCTGTCTCCACTGGCCGCGACTGCTCTACCCCTGTCGGCGACCACACTGGTGCGCCAGCTGCCGACTCCCACCCACTCTGCCGTGGATTCTCCGACAGTCTTGGCAACGGCTACGTATCCCCAAGCTTCAAGACACATGCACCAAAAGTGCTGAAGCTCTTCCCGCCGCAGCGCTACGCAACGCAACCGCACCACAGCTGTGCGCCGACTTTCCCTTTTTTTTTCTTCCCACCACCCACGAACAAATACCCCCAAAAGCCAGACCGCAGGCTTGTTCTTCCGTTTGTTTTTTGGCCAATTGCACAATGCGGTCTCTTCTCTCGCTTTGTCTGCTGTTCCTGGCCGCCGCCGTGCACGCTGTCAGCGTTGCCGGCGGCCGGCTGCTCGCCATCATGGACGACGTCGCTGAGAAGGAGACGTACTCCAAGTTCCTCGGAGACTTGGAAGGTGAGCTGCCTCTTATGCTTATGGGAGCTTGAAATAAGCTGTGGGGAGAAGATTGGCTAACCAATTGGTGGGCAACCTGCAGGCCGCGGATTCAGCATCACATACGAGTCGCCCAAGAGCGAGTCTCTGCACCTCTTCAAGCTCGGCGAGAGAGTCTACGACCACGTCCTGCTCTTCCCCTCCAAGATCAAGGGCCTCGGCCCCAACCTGACCCCCAACATCCTCCTCCAGTTCATCAACGCCGACGGCAACATCCTCCTCACCCTCTCCTCCGAGGCCACCGTGCCCAGCTCCCTCGTCAGCCTCCTCGCCGAGCTCGACATCGCCCTGCCCGCCGACCGCACCGGCCTCGTCGTCGACCACTTCAACTACGACGCCCTCAGCGCGCCCGAGAAGCACGACGTCCTCGCCCTCCCCGCCCCCGCCCCGCTGCGCGCCGGCCTCAAGACCTACTTCTCCCAGGACGGTGAGATTGTGGCCTTCCCCCACGCCATCGGCCACGTCCTCGGCGCCGGCCAGCTGCTCACCCCGATCGTGCGCGCGCCCAAGACGGCGTACAGCTACAACCCCAAGGAGCAGGCCGAGGCCGTCGACGCGGCGGACCTGTTCGCCGCGGGCGAGCAGCTGTCGCTGGTTTCTGCGTTCCAGGCCCGCAACAGCGCGCGCTTCACTGTTCTGGGATCCGCGGAGCTGCTGAGCGATGCGTGGTTTGATGCCAAGGTCAAGCCTGCTGGTGCCGCGAAGGAGGTCAAGACCTGGAACCGCGAGTTCGCGAAGAGGCTTGCCGGCTGGACGTTCAAGGAGATTGGCGTTGTCAGAGTGAATGAGATTGAGCACCACCTCAACGAGGCTGCCAACGATACCAACCCTGAGATTTACCGGGTCAAGAACGAGGTGGTAAGTTCACAACTGCGGAATGAGAAAGATTGCAAGACAGAATGCTAACCAAAGGTAGACCTACACCATCTCCGTCTCCGAGTACTCCTGGGACAAGTGGACCCCCTTCACCGTCCCCGCCGACGACGAGCTCCAGCTCGAGTTCAGCATGCTGTCCCCCTTCCACCGCCTGCGCCTCGAGCCCAAGGCCACGACGGGCGACGCGTCCACCTTCGCCGTCTCCTTCGTGCTGCCCGACCAGCACGGCATCTTCAACTTCAAGATCAACTACAAGCGCCCCTTCCTCAACTACCTCGAGGAGAAGAACACCGTCTCGGTCCGCCACATGGCGCACGACGAGTGGCCGCGCTCGTACGTCATCTCGGGCGCCTGGCCCTGGCTCGGCGGCATCTTCGCGACCGTCTCTGGATTTGTGCTGTTCTCTGCCGTGTGGATGTACAGCGCGCCCACGGCTGTTGCGGGACAGGCTAAGAAGACGCAGTAAATGTGGAAGGCAAGAAATGCGTCAGTGGATGTGTGTTTGAGGCCCCGGGAATGTTGTGCAGAGGGGCGCTCTGAGTTGAGAGTGGCAGTCATGATACGAGGATAGAAAAATGGACCTGATGACGAGCCCCGTCTGGATTTGCGTCATGAAAGTTGAGGTGGTCTAGAGGCTTGTAACTGTAGTGTACACATCTCGGCATAGGATGCTACCCCGGAAGATGCGGGGTGGCTTTGCGAAAATGACTTGTTTTTACGTTTAGAGAGTGAAGTACTTGGTCTCGCTGGTTTTCTGTGATGTTGGTATTTCGTTGCTTGGCTCCATGTCACTGTGTTCGGACCCTCACCAGAACGGTGGACGCAGCCATCATGAGGGTGTAAAAGGAGTCTTCGAGTACGTGTTAGATGGTCGGCAATGAACTCGCAAGCTTGTTCGTAGGTACAATGCTGCATTACGTAACCAGCGTCTCAAAGGGGGAAGACCAGCACATGGCGCCGGAAAAGAGGCCAGTCCCGGTGGAATGTCTTGAAGTGTGCGGTCCTCTGGCTGGCGTGGGTTTCTTTCTTGAGGTATCCTTTGGATGGACAGAAGGGAACCACATGGTAGGGAGTGGATGTTCGATAGGTGGGGAGACAGGTTTACGCACTGCAGCTTACTTCCCAGATGTGGTGTTGTTCTCCAGATTCATGTTCTGATCACCACCAACACGAAGCGACTGATTGCCCTAGCCAAGACCGAGGAAGCGACGAGACTGTCGAATATATAGCTGACCTGCAGTGTTCGGTCTCGTGTTCCTGAAGGAGCGGTGCTAGCTGGAGAGTATAAGTAGGCTGAGATATTTGCTCCAGACTTTTGGCGAGCCAGAGGCAACAATCCATCAAGATGCCATGACTGGACTATATTGGGAGAAAGCCTAGCAAGCGCGTAATCTTTCTAGAAAAGATATCGTGTTGTTGTTAATGCAGCGAGCACAGCATGGGGAGCTTACCGCGTCCCCGGCGTGATGGTTTCAGTGAATACTCTCAGAGGGTAGGGGGTCAGGGACGAATAGAAATCGGGTGTGTCTATGAAAGCAGACGATGTCTTAAAATAGTGCTATGATGAAATGTTGATGAAACGTAATCTAGAAAGCCTTGATCACTACCGTCACCTTTGAATTCATGGATTTGCTGCAGGGCATTTGCCGTGCACTTCCCCTCTCAGACAAGCTGTGATTCCTTTTATAACGCCAGCGATATTGTAGGATCTGACGTTGCGGGGAATGCCATATCACAGGCTCCATACGTCGTTCGGGGGGAAGACGGTGAAGAGAATCTTCCGGGCCGGCAAGGTGGCACAAGCTTGGTTCCGCAACGGCTAGATATAAAAGAGCCTAAAGGTGCATATCCGTTATCTTTTAGCAAATTGAACCGGTAAAAACCTCGTCTGTTCATCACAAGGGAGAATTTAGCCTCCCCTTGGCCAACGGTGTGTGTATGGTCAGACTTTGACTATCAGCGCTACCCAGTAGGAGTCATTTTAATGCTAGTCACTGACACTCATCTTTCGTATATCCGTTGTGAATAAATTTTACAAGAGAACACTCGAGAACGGATGTGGCTATCGTCGGAAGAATCTTCTCGTGAGCCTGATTTCATCTGGGACAATTTACTTACTTGCTGCTTGCAGAGGAATGGAATGAGGAGAAGAACCGGAACAAGACGCATTGTGTGGCTGGAGAATAGCATCCCCGATCGGTCATTTGAAATTTATAACTTACTGCCATGTCTACGGCCACGGCAGGGCAGTTGCCTAGTTGTTTGGCTAGTTACTCTTCCCAGTTCTCTGTATGTTTTTCAGCCGCACTTCATGCTTGAACCCTCAAATACTTGAATCAGCCGGTGCCAGTATAGATAAATATGCAACCATCGAACCAAGAACGGTTTTGGGCCCACATGAGCCTGCTTCTCTCGGTAGATGCGTGGGTGCCTGGGAGGTGAACACCCCTGGTGGCCGGGGGCAATCAAATGCGCAGCCTCAGGCTATGCATGACCTGTGGACGAGCGTCTTTCCGTGGATACGAAGCGGCATTTCAGCGTTTAGTGTCGGTAGTCCTTTCGACGGATCATCGGTGGGAATACGGTGGAGGCGACGTTGGTGCGATGACTGAGCAGACCGGCTAGGTGAAAGTTATTGTAATACCAGAGTTGGGATGGGTAAAAGCCGACTCAAGACATACCACAAAGTGATTGAAAAGAACGAGAAACCCATCTCGTTTTAGCCTGTAAAAGCACTGGAAATATTGCCTTACCCATATCATGGAAAGGCAGCTGGGAATGAGTTTTGTACCTTAGTTAGCCAGCAGCATAAGTAGAAAGTGTACAAATGGAGTCTGATGAAGGACACGAGAACTTTAGGCAATCCTGATTGTCAGGGCAATGTCTTCGCCAGGACATAGTGAGAGCTGATGATAATTGCTGGTCTAAGAGGGTAATCAGTGTTTTGCGTAGACATAACTCTCCGATCCAGAACCATCCATCGTCCTTCGCTGGTTATTGTTTGCTCATAAGTGCTGAATAATCTCACGATGACATTAAACGAGGAATGTAATAACTATCTACGGCTAGAAGATTTTACATGCGTCTCGCGCGGTTGAGGTGCGGTGATTCCCATCGCAGCATACGCAGCATCGACGATGATCTATTGCCGTAGGAGCAAGGCTATGGCAAAGAGATTATTGCAGTTGGCTCTCATTGAGCTTGTCGCTGCGGTTGAAGAGGGATGTTTATATCTTCAGAAAACGTCAATGGCTGAGCGCAACCCTTTGACCTAGTTACGAGTCCTATGAGAATGGCTGGAGGGTTTCCCAGTCAATAATGGCGTGAGAGTGTTTGGAAGGCGTGAATAATATTTAAGAAAAGGGGTCTCTTACGATTATCAATCACCACGCAGATGTACTTGAATTTGCCTGTCGTGAAAAAAGTCATGGGCTCTTGATTTTCTTTCCCCCAAATCGGCTGGTTCATGGATTGACCCCTTCGTCATTCGTCTTGACTGAGATGTGCCGAATGTCTCGAAGTACCATCTGTAAGTATGTGCATTATATGAGCAATAATAAGGCCCCGGCAATAAAGAACAACAGCGCCGAACTTCGTGATAGCGGGTGACCAGGATTCTCTCAGACTCCGATGGTCCCAAGTTGGGGACAAATGAATATTGCGCAACTGACCAAACAAGAACCTACAGCAGTCTATGGTGTCGTCCTCTCCTAATTGATCAGCAGGAACCATTGTACGGACAGATCAACGGAATCAAATACTTTCTCGGGGCTGATCTAATAGTTGGCTAAACTTCAACTCATCCTAGGGCAATGGAATCAACGGAGCGGATTCTCCGCATGAAAACGATTCTGGGATTTGCAGCCTGTGTCGTGGCGGCGATGATGTGTCAGTCAAGAAGTCACGACTGCGGAAACCCTCAATAGAACCAAGGAAGCACTGAAAAGCCTGCAGCACCATAGATAATAGCGGACGTCCGAGTTCTTTAGAAACATCGGAGTGGAAACAATTACTTGACTCTAGACACTTGGCCGCATTCATCCACTAAAATCTTGAAAGCGAAATGAAACGAAAAGCCACATGAGGCTTTCTGGGAATGTAATGAAGACATGGATAAAATAGCCATTGCGAGAACAAAAGGCTGCTTATCCAGGCAGTCTAAAGCACTAATAATGCATTCTAAGAGTACCTAACCAAATAAAAGTCCCGATAGTTTTCAAACCGAACATTTCTATGATATGAATCATTCACCAGAGTCTGGGAAAACAGGCTCTGCGAAACGTCCTCGAGTTCCTTCCTGCCCGATTGAAACTTTCAGAAAGCCTTGGAAGTCACAGAAACCAAATGGGAAGGCACCTTCCATCCAAAACTTCTGAGCCCAGGTGAGGTAGGCAACTCCTTCCTTTCCACCTCACCTCCCCACCCGTTCCTTCCTTCTTCCACCTCAACAACTACCACCACCGCTACTGCCGACATTTTCACCACCAACTATCGTCTTGTCTGGGAGTGTCAAAACGAAAAGAAGTATCAAAACCCGCCAAGCCGGCGTTGTTCTCGAGTGTCGATTTCATCATGTTCTACAGCCACGAGAGTCAGTCTCCTTGGTTGCTTCTGGCCATGCCTTCTCCAATCCGGCTAACAAGTCGACAGTCTTGAACAACAAGCAGTATGGCGTCGCCACGATCTGGTAAGTTGGCCTTGGAATGCTACCCACGGCACAGACTGACACTCCAAAGGCACATCGCGAACTTCGGCCAGAGTAACTCTTTGAAGAGGGTCACTCGTAAGGTCATCGACGACGTCAAGATCTCCAAGGCCTGCGCAAAGTTCATGGATCCTGGTCCGCCCATCGCCTTGCGAACTCAGAGCAAGCTTCTCTTTGGCACAGTTCGCGTCTTCGAGCGCCAGTGCTACTACACCCTGCACGACGCCGAGAAGGTTCGCCAGCTGATGACAGACCTGTTTGCCTCCATTGACAACGCGATTGATATGAATGCTGGCAAGGCCCGGTGAGAGATCTTGTATGTGGAAGACTCTGAACTTTGCTAACCTTCCACAGACGCGAACAAATCACTCTGAGCGACGACCCCAGCTTCGTTCCCTCCGACAAGATCCCCCAGTTCTCGCTCGACAGCGGAGACTTGCTCTTTCCCAGTCAGCAAAAACTCGCCTCTGGAAGCGGCAAGAAGTCTCAGTCTCAGCTTAGTCCTTTCAAAAGCCCCATCGGCATCGACTTCACAGGCGGCGGCGACCCCATTCTCGACTTCGACCTTTCACAATCCTCATCTAACGCTGGATTCTTCCCAATGGCTTCCCCATTCGGTCGTGGAGCGGCAGCGGACACCTTCCTTCCCAAGGCGCGCGAGAGTCTTGACATGGGCATGGACATGAATTTTGGAGCAGCCTTGGATGACGATGACTTTGGCGGTCTTCACATGCGAGTCGGCCCAGATGGCGCCTTGATCGACGACGACGAGATCGAGTTGCCCATCTTGCCAGGCATGGAAGGTCCGGACGACATGCCAGTTCAGGATCAGCAGCCGGACCCAGAGCTTCCCCAGTACGACCAGGATCAAATCATGCTAGACCTTGAAGGCGATGTGCCCGCCGAGGTGCCTGTATTGGGAAGCGACCCGTCGTTATTTCCTCAAGATGAACTCTCCCTTCAGTCAAACTCGCCCATGCCTGCCAAGGCAGCTTCACCTGCCAAGAAGAAGCGCCGCCGTGTGGCTCGCCCCCTCGAGAAAGACGACGAAAACGAGACCGCGTTCCCCCGCGCCGTTATCAAGAAGTGGCAGGTTGACTATGTTGCGAGTACTGAGGCTGTCAAGAGAGACGCATCTGCCAAGAAGCGCAAGAGGGAGACAGCGGCTCGTGCGCGCGAGTACGCCAAGCGACTGGTTCTCGGCAATGGAATCTGGGGTGTTGGCGACCCGAGAGGCATCGTTGGAATTAAATATCCGCTTGCCCAGATCTATGCCGGCGATGGTCTTCGCGATCGTATCTATGGACCGTTTCCTGCCGAGGAGAACCAGGCAGACCTAACCTCAACTCCCAGAGGACGTCGGAGACGCTCAGAAGAGGCCTTTGGTGAAGATGAATCACAGCGCAACGTGCGACCCCGACTCGACGAGACTCCTCACCAAGGTCGCTCCCAAGAAGACATTCCTCAGGACTTCGGCATGATCTACAGCGACCAATCGATGCCCGAGATGGGTATGGATGCTCCGCAGCCTATGTCCGAGCACATGTCACCCGCAATCTTGCCTTGGGTCGGAACTCCTTCAGTCGGTAGGGCCTCACTCCCTCCGGGTTCACACTCGCAGCGAGCTATCCGCCGGACGAGCTTGCGCGGCAGCAGCATCCCGCCCTTCACTCCTCACCAGAACGACCGCAGCAGTGATGCCGGCGGTGGATTTAGCGGCATCCCCGGCTCCGACGCAGGACCGAGCGGCCTGCTCGACGGCATCGCCCAGCCCAATCAAGATGACTCGCTCTGGGCGCGGTCCGCAATGGACGTCGCAAGCCAGGAGTTCCTTCACTGGACCGAAGAGAAGGTCACAGAGACAGGCTACGCCAAGATGGGAGACACTAATGAGAACAGACTCTGGGTCACGTTCGACAACCTCTGCGAGCCCGGACAGCAGGACCATACTGTCGCCGCCCAGGCCTTTTACCACATTCTTTCGCTCGCGACGAAGAACGTTGTCGCTGTTGAGCAGGACATTGAGAACCTGGAGCCTTTCGGAACGATTCGAATCGGAGTCGACATGACGGGGCGCCTCGAAGGGATGGATTGAATGAACGACACGGTGCATTTTTATCGACGAATTTTCTGCAGCATATCGGGGTTTTATGCGCTGCAATTTGCTCTGGAAAAGAACGAAATTTGGGGTCGTTTGCTTTGAAAACTCGGTTTCTTCGTTTTTGTTTCTGTTTCTGCGGTTGATTGTTTTCAAGAAAAGGGGAGAAAAGGTGTTGCGACAGTCAAAATGGGGTTCGTCTAAAAGGAAAGGGGTGGACGACGCAGGATTTGACAATATGGATTTGCTGCATTTCCCTAGGGAGGGATTTCATAATACATTTGCTAGGCGTCTTCTACATCAGCGCCATACACATTAGCTAGATTCACAGGAACGCAGATGATTTCAAAAGTTGTGTGGCATCAATGATCATGAGTTTCATTACTTCATACGCTAGGTAAAGCCAAGACATCTACTCGTAGACCTCATCCTCCTCGCCAACACCCTCTCGATCCTCGAACTTCATGTACTGCACGTCGGGGTCTTCGGCTGCGGAACCCATGACTTTCGTCCAGGTATCCTTGACCGGGTCCAGTGCTGCGTCGCTGAAGGCGAGATCCAGTGGCAGACTGGGGACGACGAGAGACGTATCGGATGAGACAGACGCAGCCGCGCGCGCTTGCTCATACGCGACCTTGTAGATAGCTTGAGGGCATTTCGCACCATCGCTGAGGGCCGAGAGCAGTGCGTCCAGGGCCTTTTGCAAGGCTTCTGTGGATGCTGCTGACTTTGGTGTGATGAAGTAGAGGACGCCTGCGATGACTCGTTAGCCAGATGTTGACACATGGTTTTGCAGAGTCAAAGTAGATAAAAAGGTGTACGATCAGGGTCACAGAAAGTTTTCGTCGAAGCATAAGCTCAGGCAATGTAGATAAGTTTTGACAAATCATCATGTACAATAAGATAGAAGAAAGTCAGTGTGAACTTACTCTGACCAGATGGACACTCTCCCGTCTCGCTCGAGTGAGCAAAGACGTAGATGGGATAAGGTGACGCGACGTCCTTTACGGACTCCGCAGGCATCGCGATGACGGCTACAGCAGGCGTCGGCGCGCCTTCAACGGCGGCTTGGAACAGCGATGAGAGAGGCGAGTCGATGACGGCTGTCAATCTGCTCACGCGCTCCGCATCTGCCGAAACTTCCTCAGCACCGCGGACCAGCGCACGGGTTTTCACCGTGACGTCGCTGGTCAGATCAACCTCGAACGTTGCGCCATCATCCTGGGCTTCCAGTGGGCGTGTGGCTTTCACACCAGTGCCCAACATGTACACCGCGCCGCCGACAGCGCACGCGCGGCAGCCGACCTGTGCAATCTCTGACAAGCCGCCCCATTTCGGGTACACTGCCGCGAAGCCCGGTCCAAATGCCCCCATAGATGAGAGATGGCGGTGGATGGCTGCCAAGCCGGCGCGCGTGGATATCGTGCCGTCGAGGGAAAGCGTGAGTGTGACGATGTACGTCTGCAACGCTGCGTCGAGCTTGAAATCCGTCGCAAGGAACTCCGCCAGAGGCTTGTCGGCGTGGGGAGTCCAGGTCGGGCGGTTATCCTCCGAGTCGTAGTCAAAGACGAACTTCAGGAACTTCATCAGCGACCGCTTCGCCCTGGCCGGAATTGCGGTCGTGGAGAAGACGGCTTCGCGGGTGGAGGGGATCGGCACGATAGCTGCCGCGCCGCCGTCATCGGCAGACGGGGAGTAGATGAAGAAGGATCCCACCGCGAGGAACTCTATCTGCCGGTACGCGCGGGAGTCGACGAGCTGGGTGACGAGCGCCGAGCGCGTGTGTACGATTTGCGGCGCGAGCGCAAGAGAGTAGGCTCGAGGAGAGGAGACGCCTTGCTCCGCCTTTGCAATCGTCGCCGCGGAGAAGACGCCAGAGCTGGACGCGTTGGCCGCAGCCCAGTCTTCCATCTCCTGGAGGGAGAACGCGGCTTCGGGACCGCCATAATACTCGTTGGGATCGAGGTGCAGGATTTGTTTGCCTGAGCGGGAGAGGGCTCTTTACGGCCGGAGAGGGCTGCGTCAGTCAGATCGAGGCTTTTGGAAGCAGCAACGACGACATTTTCGCGGGCATGGAAAAAGAGGATGCTGAGGAAGAAAGAGAAGCTTACAAGGCTAGCAGCGACTGCTGCAGGCCAGTACCGTGGATGATGACATCCCACGTGTTCTCGGCCAGCGATTCCATGTCGGACTGGAGGGTAACCGAGTCGAGGAGGGAAGAGAGAGAAAGCAGAAGAAAAGTTTGCGAAGAGAGGTGAGGTTGGAAAAAGAGGAAGCTTTGACGATGGGGGCCCTCAGTGGGGAAATGGAGGCTCTGGGTGCGTTGTTACGTAAGGCACTGTCTGCTCGCACGGTAGAGCCACCCACTCTAAAAATTTCTAGCGCGTCGCTGGGCTTTGCGGATTTTCTTCTCTTCTTCAACCATCCGCCCGGTAAACCAGCCGCGAGTCACCAACAGTAGATTCGCAGCCTATGAGGGCCTTTCATTAGGCTTCCTCGGCGCCGGGCGGTAGAGAGATATTTTCCCTAGTATCTACTGCCTTGGAATAACGTCTGAAAAGGTGGCTCGAATTGTGGAATACATACTTTCACCGTAGACGTGAGCTGTGATTGACTGCCCAGTCTTGTGGACAAAATCTCGAGCGAATTTTGTTTGCCTAGCTGATGCGTCTGCCTAGCGCTAGTCGACTGCCGTTTGCTCTAATGGATGTTGCCCTGCCGGAATATCCTACGTCACACAGCTATTGCCATTCCTTATGCCCAGCCTGACTGTTCCTCCCTCCGTCCTCAATCCGTCTGGACGATGCGAAAGACAAGTCCCCCCAAAGAACTCCTTCCCAAGGTATGCTCATATCTCATAAAGTCGTGCTGTGAAGTAGAAAAGGAAATCAGGCGGAGCTGGAGCCCGAGTCGTCACCGGCCTTCATGGCGACGTGGTTGACAACCGTGCAGCCGGTGCTGAGCTTGCCCTTCTCCTCGCTACAGCAGGACATCACCCACATCAAGTTGACGTTGTCCTTGATGTCGTCGCTGGCCATACTGGCATGGTGAAAGCCGATCTTATCCTCTGTCTCTACCTCTATAAGCCATTCACCTGTTGCGAAGCATTGTTAGCATACATATGATCTCGAAGTGGTTACTAGACGTACCAGGATGATGAGATCCGCATCTCTTGTCCTCGTCGTTCTCGTCATAGACCTTGCGGCACTGCTTGCAGACGCGAAGGGCACGCTCAGGCTGCGAAAGGACGTCGCCAAGCATGTGGTGGACCGAAATGCCGGAGTCGTGCGAAGCCTCCGACGAGGCGCGGACGGTGTTGCGCGTGGCGCGGCGCGAGCTGAAGACCTTGGGAATGTGAAGATGGTCCGCGAGCTTGGTGACTAGCTCACGGGTCTTTGCATCCGCATCGACGACCGTCTGGAGGATCTGAAGGAGATTCTCCTTGTCGCCGGCAACGAGGCGCTTAGAGATATCGATGTCGGACATGATCGTCGAATCGCGGGTGTTTGAGGGGTTCGGTTTCGTTGAAGAATGGTAGAACCCTTCGTTTCGGTGAAAGGTGTTTTGGTTTTGTTTCTTCCAGGAGCCAGAGAGAAATCTTTTGGAAAGAAGTAAACAAGACGTGTTAAGGCGGGTGCATCTAGCTATGCAGCTTCCTTCTTATGACAGCCGCATCGGGTGGGTGCGGCTGGTGATGGGGATTGTCGACTCATCAAAGCTCATGACAGAAAACATGCGCGCGCGCGTTTGCCTGTGATGGAGCAAAAAGAGAGAAAGAAAAGATACAGAGTACAATGAAGGGGGGACAAACATTGCTTTCCCCAAAACTTTGGATTTTTGTTTCCTTTACCGGGTATCATTATCTTCATGGCATGGCCTTCCTGACCTCCTCCCATCTCTGCTCCGCAACGCCGACAAACTCCCGAATCAGCTGCGGTTGCAGCGCCGTGCCGCCGTGCTTTGATATCGCCAGAATCTTGGTCTCTTCTCCACTGCGATCAACCACCGCCGTGACCTCCTCGTCACAGAGTCCCTCCTCCAATGTGTCCGGGTCCACCAGAGTCCAGAACTTGCCGTCCGCGGGCTTGTCGGTCGTCTCCTTGCCTGTGAAGACACCCGCCGTGCAAGCGACGGGGAAGCCGTTGATGGTAAGGGGCTTGGGGTTGTCGCGGGAGCAGACGACCATCTCACGGTCCGGGTCCCAGCGGGCGATGGGAATAGTGGTGTCACGCAGGGCAGCGAGGACGGAGGCCCAGGCAGCGTCGAACGGGTTGCCGTCGAGGGAGATGAAGAAGATGTCGATGTAGAAAACCCAGTACGCAATAACCACCTTCTCGCCCTCCTCCTTGTCTCCGCCATCCTCCTCCATCTTGTCCTCGTCATCGTCTTCGGCAGCGTTCTCGGAGGGGCGGGTGTACCATATCCTCAGATCCTCAGCGTCGAGAAGCTTGGAGGAGTGCAAGAGAGAGTAGACTCGTGTGCTCAGAGTCTGGGCGAGGGTCGTCGGGGGAACACCGGGAAGGAACTGAGGCGCGCAGCCAGTGGCAAGCTCAATATTCGGGACGAGCAAGTCGTAATCCTTCAGCTCTGCAGCGCCGTCCGTCTCGGTTGTGGTAAGAGCATTGTGGCGACGGAAGTTGGGAATGTCGGAGGCGAGAATGGTCTCGGCACGAACACCGCAGATGGCGGTTGTGTCGCCGGTACGAACAACGGCACTGCCATTGGCGTGTGTGAGGGAGGAGGTGTTGATGTTTGGAATTCGGGCTTCGTCAGGACGGCGGCCATTGCTACGGGCTGAATTGGCAGGCGCGGGCGGTTGGAGGTTCGCGAGAAGGAAAGGGTGGGGAGAGAGCTTCGCGAAGGTATCGCGGGGAAGGCCCTTCGAAGTGGCCATCTTCACTATTGTTCTCGTCGAGGCGGAGGCGACGAGAAAATGCCAATCGAGGCTTTGAGATCGAAAGATGCTGCTGTTGAAGGCGGGATGGACAAAGGTGAGAGCTGGAAATTTTGGGTGGAGGAGTCGGAGGTCGGCATCAGTGGCTCCGGTGGGGCATCGCCCGCTACCCGACCTAGGTACTCCGCCGCATCTACCAAGGTACAGGACGTCGAGGCCCGGGCGCCGGCAGATGATCTTAGCCTCACTTCATGTCTTCGTAATCCGGTTGCTAGACCACACAGTCTGATTCGGAGGGAGGGACTTTTTCCAATTTTTCCTACCTACTGATCTAGAGTTTCAAATTGTACGACAATTCCTCAATCTGTCTGATAACAGGTTATGGATAAATAGGTAATCCGAACTTACTCCCCTTATTTTTCTTTGACTGAGAAAAAAAAGCATGGCTACGATCATCGCACCTAGTGGCCATCTTGAAGATGGGAGGCTGGTCTCTTAAGGCGCAATGGCGGGAACTCTTGCAGTGCCATACCGTCCAAACCTCCAATCAACTTTTGCGAGTATGGTCAAGACTCGGGTGCTCCAAGCAAGCTGCCGCAGCCTGCTTGGTCCTTTTGGGTGTACGGCGTCATTGGGCGAGCGCGGAGCTTGGCCATGGATGGCACCCCACACCAGGGAATGCGCTCTTACCAAGTTATCACCCTCTACCCCCCGGGAAGTCCAGTTTGAATTCGGGTGTTTCCCATCTCTGACCTCTGCGTGAGCTATGTCTGGCAACATTACTTTCTGCGAGAGGTTCAAACGCATACTTGGACTGCGCAGCTCCAGAGATGACGAGACCTCTCAAAGCCAGTTTCATGCTCAGCAGGCCCGACATCAGGCTACAGTCTTGCACCAAATCTTCATGCCGAAATACGTGGGCTTCTCGCAATCACGGTCATTTGAAAGCAGGCTGCCAGTGTGCACCGTTTCGGCAGAAATTGCCGAGGCCCATCCACCAAGCCCATAGTTCTCGCGAATAAACTTGCAGTCGTCCGGCGGTCGCATCAGCTGCGCTTGATATATGCATGCTTAACTGGATCATCGCCTATCATATAACGCCGACGCAGCCTCGTCAGGCTTGGCATTCTCCAGCCCCTTACCCCTCCTTTTTCCCCCTTTCATTCGCAGGACGACAGAGTTCGCGGGATATCATCACGTCTTTCTCGCCCTCGTCACCTCAGAAGAGACATCGCCTTCTGGCTATCACTTTGGCCAGTATGTCTGACCCATCGGAGTACGCCATCGGTTGGATATGTGCCCTCACAACCGAATATGTTGCTGCTCGAAGCTTCCTCGACGACATCCACGACCCTCCCGAGTCCTTTCCGGCAAACGATGACAATAGCTACACTCTTGGCCGTATGGGAAAACACAACATTGTTATTGCAGTCTTACCGGACGGCGGATACGGCCTGTCTTCTGCAGCAGCTGTTGCTACTGATATGATTCGCACCTTCATCAATGTGCGCATCGGTCTTATGGTCGGTATTGGAGGTGGTGCGCCAAGTGCTAGTAACGATATCCGCCTCGGTGATGTCGTGGTTAGCTCCCCTCGCGATGGGCATGGTGGTGTTTTGCAGTACGACTTCGGCAAATCCATACAAGACCAAGAGTTCCAGACCACTGGCTTCCTAAATCAACCGCCGAGGGTTATTCGAGGAGCTGTGGCAGCACTACGAGCTGAGTTTGAAGAGAATGGCAACAACCTCGCCGAGGCTGTTGCTAACATATTAGCGAAAAACCCAAGACTACAAAAGAAATACGGTCGGCCAACCGCAGAGACAGATAGGCTATTTCGCAGCCATGTGGTATTCGATAGCTCAGTTGAGAAGCCAGGTCCAGAGATGCTGGTTTCACGGCCAAAGCGTACTGATGACGACGATAACCCGGCGGTTTATTACGGAATTATTGCGTCTGCCAACCAGCTAATGAAAGATGCCACTATACGGAATAAACTTGCAGCAAGCAAAGGAGTGTTATGCTTCGAGATGGAAGCAGCTGGGCTTATGAATCATCTCCCATGTCTAGTTATCAGAGGTATATGTGACTACTCTGATTCACATAAGAACAAGACTTGGCGGGGGTACGCAGCGATGACAGCAGCGGCGTACGCGAAGGCGTTAGTGTGCCTTGTTCACGGGACCAATATGAAGAACGAGAAGAAGCTCGCAGATCTCATCGCTACTGGTAAGCACGGCTCAAAGGAATGTACTTAATTTAAGTCCATAGTTCTTACCAAGTACAATTAGTCCAAGATGTCCAGCAAGATATCTCTAAGATACAAAACCTTCTCAATACCGAAGCTTTCGACAAATTATCTATCGCTGAAGGCGCCGAGTACGACACTCATCAAAACCAGCATGAATCCAGGTGCTATCCGAATACAAGAGTCGGTGTTCTCGAAGAAATTCAAGTGTGGGCAAAATATGCAGATGATCGGCGACGTATTTATTGGCTAAGCGGGATGGCCGGCACCGGGAAATCAACTATTTCTAGAACGGTGGCAAAGTCCTTCGACGAAATTAATCTCCTTGGCGCCTCTTTCTTTTTCAAGAGAGGCGAACCCGGTCGCAACAGAGCGGCGTTGCTTTTCAGTACGATCGCTCGGCAGCTAGTCAGGCAGCGAACTGACCTACAACCCTTTGTTCTAGATGCAATCAAGAAGACCGACAACATTTCATCCAAAGGCATCGCAGAACAGTTCAGACAGCTCATTCTCGACCCGCTAAGAAATGCCCAGCTTCAGAAAGCTAGGGAGACTGAAGCGTCCGAGATTCTAAAGCGGGCCGTGGAAACTAAGAACAAGAAATTCAGATACCTGCGCACCGAAAGAATGAAATACAGGAAGGCATTTTCAAAAGCAAAAAAGCTTAGCGAGAGCGAACTCAAGCTTGTGACTCCGCCGACTTTGGTTCTGGTCCTTGACGCCCTAGACGAATGTGCGGTCGAGGAGGACATTGAAGTCGTTATACCACTGCTGTCATCGCTAGTCAAGTCTAAGGCTAGTGGTCTCAAGGTGTTCATTGCCAGTAGACCGGAAATAGCTTTGCGATATGCATTTCAAAGCATTGCTGAAGCTCACCTGGAGATCAGACTACACGAAGTACCGACGCATATTGTCTCTAACGATATTTCGATCTATCTTTTCCGCGAGCTAACAGAAATTAAACACAAATGGAACAAGAGACATCGAAATAATCCCTCTCGGCAACTCCACACGGATTGGCCTGGACGCGGCATACTCAGCTACCTGTCGGAGAAAGCAGTACCATTGTTCATCCATGCTGCGACCGTATGCCGTTTCATCGACGACTCTTTCAGCAGTCCAGAAGTACGACTTTCGCAACTCATCCAGACCCAAGTCAGTGGGCTCAACGACGATACGAGCGTGATGTACCTGCCAATACTGTGGCAATATAAAGCTGGCAGAACCGGGGTAGAACTAGACCGCGTGTTAAAAAGGTTTCGGAAAGTTGTCGGCACGATAATTATTCTCGAGCAACCGTTATCAGTCGAGTCAATAACATCTTTACTCAACACTGAGATAACAGATGTCGACCTGATCCTGGACCCCCTGAGGTCGGTCCTCGATATTCCTGAGAAGCTGAGCAAACCGGTCAAACTCTTCCACCTGTCATTCCGAGATTTTCTACTCAGCCGGTCGGCAAAAGACTTCTCCATAGATTCCGAGGAAACACACCGACTAATTGCGCTTGAATGCCTAGACATCCTTTCGAACAGGCAGCCATTGCGATATAACATATGTGGCCTACGAGCTACGGACAACGGCAACCTAGACAAGGAGGTTGTAGAGAAATTCCTCCCTGCGCATGTACAGTACGCTTGTATCCACCTTGTTTCCCACCTGGAACAAGGCAAAATTAGCCTCACAGAGAGCAGTGCGCTCCTCGACTTTCTCCGCATTCATTTTCTTCACTGGCTCGAAGCGCTTAGCATTTTGACACATGAACGCGAGATCAGACCAATGCCTCGTAGATTGATGTCTGTAGCACCTATGGCTTTCCATCAAGTAAGTGTTCATGATAAAATCTAGCGCATTCGAGTTTGAGTTAACCTGTGACGATTAGTCGTCCGTTCTAGAAGAGCTCTCTATTTTACTGGGAGAGATGGACTCGTTCATCGCTAGCCATGCCTCAACCGTTTCCAAGTACCCTCTTCAACTATACTGGTCGGCCCTCAACTTTGCGCCCAGCGGAAGCTTAATCCGGAAAATGTTCATCGAAGAGGTGCCCGAGATATGTAACTCTCCGTACGGCGCATGGCTCAGACCTGTCATCTCTGATACGAACACTTGAACCAAGTATGATTCCGGAGAAACCTTCTGACGGGGAGTTATCCTCTATCGCCGTTTCACCGGATTCGACTCTCATTGCATGTGGCTACAAGCGCGGCGCAGTTCAAGTGTGGTCAGCTTCTACCGGGGAGCCACTGTACCTTGTATCCACCAACGATGGTTCGGATGGCTGCACATTAGTCGCTCTCGTGTTCTCAGGAGATTCGAGGCGTATCATATCATCGACACGTGACGCCTTCTGGATTCACCAGTCCGATACGGGCGCTCTTGATCAGACTTTTCCAGCCTTGGATGAGCGTACATTGCACATTGACTCGTCACGAAATTCAAACATGGACGTACTAGCCTCAGCCCATGCAAACTTCACTGTCGCGTTATGGTCGATATCCGGAGGCAAGAAACCTCGGATTCTGTCGCCGCAAAATAAGAGCAAACTTAGCAGGGCACTCTACGGATATGTGGGTATCTCACACGACTCCAAACCTAAACGAGTGGCAAGTTGGTTTGATGGTGACCACGACTTACACATTTGGGACATGGCCACCGGCGAGCTCTTGTTCAAGTTTCGTCGCACTGTGGACTGCCGTTTCTTTGATTCTTCATCTTTTCTTCTGATGGCTGGAAGAGGAAATGAGGACCAATCTATCTGCGATCCATTCTCACGCCAGTACAGGCATAGGCCGAATGACGATGAACTAGAGAGCCAGGAAGTAGCGATTTCTCCTAACGGGAAGTTCATGGCATACCGTACTGGCAATCGTTCACAAGCCTTACGCAAGAAGGAGCCCGGGCAGATCGTAATCCGATATCTTGAGAGCGGTCAACATTATCGAAATCTGGATCTCTCTGAGAACGACCTCCCTGACGTCGGTCTCACACCATCTTTAGAGTTCGATCAGAGGGGGAGATTTCTCCTCTTTACAGATGGAAAACATGCCAGGGTCTGCACACTTCACGTGTCGGATCGCTGGGTCGTCGATGACCAGACCGAGTTCGGTCTGGTGTCTGAAGCTATGGAAACCTCAAGCTGCTTTATAGCAAAGTCGAACGATGAAGAGCTTTTAGTGTCCACCCAGCTGGATGGAAAGATCAAGTTATGGTCAACGAGAACTGGTCGGCTCATCCACAACCTCGGGGGTTACGAATTCAGAGGCGACCCATGGCAGGAAATTAAGGTATCCCCGGATGGGAGACACATTTATGCGTTAAGTACCAGCGGTAGTCGTCTGTTATGGACGGTTTATCCATCTTCCAAGCCTAGGTGTTTCCCTTTGACCAGTATCCATCAACCTCACACTAGCTCGTCTCGTTTCGCAATGTTCTCGACAGATTCGAGCCTTATAGCAACCTCTTCGGATGACTCAAGTGACGGGTTTACGCTGTGGGAGGTCAGAACAGGGAGGAAGCTCCATCTTGACCCGGGTGGTCGAGGTCCCATGGCAATGCTCCACGACGGTCAAGAAATAGTATATTCCATGACAACAACGGGTGCAAACGGACACCAAGGAGATGCGACAACAGAATCGCTCGGAATCCTTTCAATCGACACCAGAGAATCCGTCAAACTCTGTAGCATCGAGAGGCCCGTCGATTTCTTGGTCACCTCGTCAGACTCAGCTTGGATAGCTGTAGCGACTGTCAGATATTACCGGAGGTCCGGGAGCATCGTTTCAGTAAGGGAAGCTAACAACCGTGGACATTGTGCCACCAGCTTTCACATTGCCGGTCGCGTGACTTCTATGGCATTCTTGTCCAATTCATCAAGGCTGGCAACAACATTTCAGTCCGACTCACCAATATATGAGCCATCGTTTGGCGAGTTTAGCGAGTCTAACGTGGCCAACGAGTGTATTGTGGGGAGTTTACAAATTCGGTTGATTCCCTCAGGCCGATGCGTCTACGAGAGCGAAGGTGGTGGTTTTCAACGCCCATTGATCTATTCTACAGATAGTACCTCGCTTCTCACCCAGAGAGGTCGACTTGGCACATATGGCAGTGAGGATCTTGGCGAGAATGTCACAGAATGGCAATGGCAAGGACCCGGGATTGATGACGGCTGGATCACCTGGATGGGTTTTAAGATGATACTGTTGCCTGCAGAGACTTGGCAACTCTGTTCAGCCACAGGTCACTTCTTCGTTGCATTGTACGATCAAGAGCATAGACTTTGGACCGTATGGTTCTCGCCCGATTCGAAGAGTTCTAAAGCTTTCCTACTTCGTGGGGATATAGTATTCTGAGTATCAATAGAGCATAAAACGTACATCCAACAGCTCTCCCAGTAAGAGCACCAGCGAATGTAACTTTGTAATGAAGAAGTAGGGAAATTTACAACAAATCTATTATTATTAGGACAGCTTTTGTTTTATGCTACGCTTAGTTACTCTAATCCACATTTAATATCTTATAAACTAGGATAAATATATTCTCTATGTACAGACGGAAATGCTGTGCAGGCTGCGAGTTATGCCGGCAAGTCTTGCGGTAGTTCGTCTTTTGCTCGACAGAGGCGTCGGAAAAAACCTGGCAGACGGCCACTTTGGAACCACATTGCAAGCAGCCTACGCGGGGCGACATCAGGAAATTGTGAGTACCTTGCTAGCTAACCCCATCGACGTTCATGTCCAAGGCGTATATGGCAATGGCTTAGAGGCGGCATGTTCTGCGAAATGGACACGGCGATATCATTCTCGGAGAGAGATTGAACTGCAGCTTCTGGAAAAGGGCGCCGAGATCAACGAATAGGGAGGAAAATACGGCACAGAAGTTCAAGGCGTCAGTGCGAGAGGTGAGCAAGACGTGGTGCGCTTACTTCTCGCCCATGGCTGCGATCTGAACGTCGAAGGCGGCAAGTATGGAACCACACTACAAGTGGCCTGTGCATCAAAAAGTCCTCGTCACAAAGGTTTCGATTTTGTGAGCCTACTGATTGAACATGGTGCTGATGTTCACGTTCAGGGCGGGGAATTCGGGAGCGCCTGGCACGCTGCGGCCGCCCATTTTCCTTGGGAACGAATACATACCCATGACACGCTGGAGATGCTGCTAGATCACGGCGTTGATGTGAACGACAGTAGAGGTCGGCGACATGAAACTGCTCTCCAAGCCGCGCTCGAGCTCTCTAAAGACTCAAGGAAGATTATTGCTAGAGTCCGTTTCCTGCTCGAACATGGCGCTAACATCAATGTGGGAGCCGGCCTATATGGATGGATTTCTGTTGCAGTCAGTGTGTTTGGTGCCATATCTGGCGGAATCGGACTCCGAAAAGCCAGAGGTCCTCTGTTACCTCTTGGACAACTGCCCCAACATCGATGTCAGTATGACGAGGGGTAAATTTGGCACTGCTCTACAGGCAGCAGCGCATGCAGGCAGTTACTGGGCTGTGAGACACCTACTTGGGGATAACGATGACTATAAGACCATAGCCGTCAACGTCAATGCTGGTGGCAGCGAGTACGGCAGCGCACTCAACGCAGTTGTGTTCAGAGGGAATTGAAATCTTGTCGAGATCCTGATCAAAGCCGGAGCTAAGCCAGGCTGTCCTGACCTAGTAGAACCCGATGAGGGGTGGCTGAAATGGGTTGAGAAGGAAGATGGGCGGGGTGCCGTGGAGCGGTACAGGAAGTTTTGGTAGCTGCAGAGGCTCAACACGGAAGAAGCTAGGTCGCAAGAAGAGAAGACTGTATGATTAAACGGTTTAAATTGTGCATACAGAAACTTTCAGAAGGCTTTGAGTACACCTGTAGCATGGAGATGTCTACAGTTTGATCTTCGTGATATGACTTGACTTTTGACTTGGGATAGGATAGGGTGGACGATGCTGAATTGAAGAAATACCACAAAGTCGTGTGTACGAATCATTGCGACTCAAAGATGTCCTCGTCAAATAGCAGATGCATGGGGAGCATCCTCTGTACGCCAGGTTCCCCTCAACCGAGATACTGGTCATTGCTAGACTTGAAGAGAACTATTGATATTCCTAAATCCTGATGATCGTGTCTGTCAATATAGATTTGCTGCTGCTAATGAATCCCGGAATCTTGAGAGTAGCGACCTACTTGCTGCCCTACTCCCAGAAGGAGATTTATTTAGAGAACCCCTTTGGGAACGGATCTAACTCCACATTTCTCAACAGTCAAGCCGCATCTGAAATCCGGCGTACATCTTTTCTGACTAGATAGTTACGTTCGTAATGGAAAAACTTCTTGACTCTTCATCAAGCTTAATTCTTGCGACCGCGTCACCCAATGGTCGCGAAAGGGCAGTCACCTCCCCACCCTGGCTTCAATGCATGTCCTAGTGATCAAGACCACGAAGACAGAAATTTGTAATATAAAAGTTTCTCCTTGCCTGGACAACACACTCACACGTCCAGAACCGACATCAGGATGAGCGTCGCCGCGACCATGGACCGAATCTTCGGTCCAGAGATTGGAGATGATAACCGCCTCAACACCGCTCATCTCGCAATCGCCACCCGAGGATACCATATCCAGACAGAAATTCTTCACATACCGGAGCGATTCGGCATTTTCTCATCCGGCCCTCCCCGCCTTCAAGCCCATCAAGGTTTCCTGTTCGTAATCCAAATGGTACTTGTGGCTATTTGGAGCGTTCCTGCGACGTTCGGTCTGCTATTGCTCAAGTACACGGACCGCGAGTTGCCAATGGCTCCTTTTGCAAAGTATTTCGGATTCATGTTTCTGAGTATGATCGGGATAGTATGGGTTGCGGCATGTTTCAATAAGAGACGAGCACCGGATCATGACTTGGGGGAAGGGAAGGTGCATCGGGAATGATGATTGTTTAGACATTTAGGATGTTTATACGTAGTGTAATATCATGCTACAGGTGCTCTGCTTTGGCGTCTGATTATTTTCAGTCATCTTCTCGGCCATCCTACTGTCGCCCCAGGTCACTCTCGATGTCCTGTGCCAAGCCCTCCCCTTCGTCATTTACGGTAGCCAGGTTTGTTTTGTGGTCCAAAATGAGACATCACTAGCTTTCGGCCGGGATCTCTTGCGGCCTGATCCTCCCAAGCTTGACAAAGAAACTCCTTCAGAGGCAGCTGAATCCGGGACCCCTGTCACAGCCGGTTTTCTTACGCCGTGCATTCACGATGGGCGCTCTGAACTACTCTCATTCTGATGTCATGCACTACACTGCTAAGCAACCCTCATGATCGTGCTGTTAGGACGGACCTGAAGTCGACAGCAGATTGAAAAGCCTGACTTGACACGGTCTTGCAAATCGGCACTTCTAGCAAGCTTTTGTATCAAAATGTAAAAGCTCAATAAAATAAAGTAAGCTGACAATTGATATGTTTTATATATATTCGGGGATTTCGCAGTCGAGCGCATGTTCAAGTTACAGTAACTGAACGGAAATCATGACGAAGATGGCGAAGATGAGGAGGCAGACGATTAAAATGGCGAGGGCGATCATTGTAGTAAGAGTGATACCTATCAAGAAGGAAAAGGCCATGACGATTCAAACCGCTTGCACATAGTAGTTCACCTGGTCAGCTAGAAGAAAATACTCGGACAGCGCAACTCTTTATTCACCAAGAATCCACGGACCATGATGGCGAAACCAACTAGTGGGCTGTTGCTGTCGATAGTAAACCCGTGAGGCCGCTCCAACAGGCCCTGGACGACCTTGGGTGCCATCGTCTTTATATCAGCAAGCTCCGAAATCTAAATAACGGAATGGGAGTACGGAACTTCATCTGGCTGAACCAGTCATTCAAAGTCTGGGTAAACTTATACACTAAACTACCCCTACGCGCTTTCTTATCTCACAGCATCGATAAAGCCTGGCCATTGGTTTCATCATAGGCACAGTCGCGGCGCATTTGGAAAACGTACGTCCAGTACAAGTCTCTTCACGTCAACAGCTATTTAAGGTTGAGTCGACCGAAATTTTAGGTCAATAATCTTCCAGCGCCATCATCATTGAGAAGATCATGATCTGACGGGCGATGTCGACTTCGAGAGATACAGTAGAGACTCCCGTACCATAATTGCGCTGAGCTAGACCTGCTCGACCTTCAGTGGATACACTCGTTGGCTTTCCCACAGAATAACTGCAGAATAAGGCAATGACAGAGACGACCAGAAGTTGCAATCCTTACCGTGCCGGCTTCGAGGAGGGTCGCTCTATCATGTGTCACGACATCTTTCACACCACAAGATTGTCATACCGAAGCCGTCTTACCAGAACAGCGAATGATTTTGGAGATTGAAATTTTGCGGATAGCAAGAATACTTTGACACCGCTTAGACATTTATAAGACCCACGCCATCAGACCTCATCATCACAAATAAGGATGGGAATCCGCACCGATACCGTCACCTCTAATTACCCCTGACACCAACGGAGTTGGTTATAAGTACTTGCCATACCTGACACGGGAAAGTTCTCGCGGACAACATAGTTATCAGGTTCAACCCTGAGGGAATATGGCATAGTTGCGTCGGCAGCTGATAGCGATTGGGATCGTATAATTGCTGACGTACCGTTCTTGACACACCTGGCAACCCTGTTGACACCATGACCTCAGATGAGGCGACACACTTTTCTGGTGGTTGGGTAATCTTCCAATGATACTCAAATACAACATGAGTGGCGCTGACGGACACCGTCAAACAACCAGCGATGCTCAAACGCTTCCCGCGGCCACTTCCACGATATGAGTTGGGTCGCAGGAGGATTTGCGGACAAGAGAACCCAGCTATGAAGAGATGTATTTGCGTTGAGATCATCTGGTAAATGCCTAAGACCATCTTATATGCCGTAGCCAGCTTCCACACGTAGACGGGGCCTACGATGAATAAGACTCCAGTCGCCCTTGCGAATGTTCAACACTCATCTCACCCTGAGCCCCTTTTCCCCAAATGGGCACCGTAGTTAGACTCGGAACAGAAATACTTAAACATGAGAGGGAGAGAAAACAATCTGATGGGAAGCGGAAATGACCCGATGATCACAAAGTCAGGGTCACAACTAAAGTGCGACCAATGAACTATGGTCGTCATGACCATAGACCTCCGTAATCATTCCCCTTCACCACTAATCGACACCAACACACATTAGTCTCCCGTTTCCCAAGTATTCAGATCCCACCAGACAGCCACGGAAAGCGACGGATGATACCCAAAACGTAGTCGTTATTCCCTACAAGCCTTCCATCTGGCCACCCTCAGCGTCAGCGTAAACTCAGAACGTGCCATTACGTCCCCAGAGCAAAGAAAGCCACAAAACATTTTGCTAGAGACAAAGGGAGGAATGAATCTTTCTTTGCGCTTATCAGCCAGAACATTTCGCCGCACCTCTGAGTCGAGCTTAAATTCCACAACTCAACACCACCTCCAGTCCAAGAGCCAGGTAAAGCCCACACAAATCACTTATAAAAAGACACCATCAGTAACGTCCCAAAGCCAAACAAGCCAGCCAATGATACGTCGCAATCATTGCGCTTGAAGCTCGAGATACCATATCTTCGTGCCTAACTACCTCAATCCAAACCACCTCCTGGAAAGAGTGCCTCACCAAGCAAATCCTTACCTGCCTCTCCAAGATCGCCGCTACCCCTCTCTGATCTTAGTGTATCATCTCAGAATACACATGTGAGTGCAAATATAGCAAGCTATCACGTTGACACCGCATCAGACAACGGACAATCATGGTATGTAAACATATAAGCGATGTCGCAGGTTCGGGCGTCACAGGCCAAGAATGAATGGATTCTCGTCGTGGAAAGTCCTCGCCGTTAGGGGGCCACTATACATATTTATTACCTTTCAGGGCGCGCACGACGTCACGTGTGCAAGTACGTGATGACTTTGACAATTCAGATCTTTCCAAGACAGCTTCAACATGTGCAAAGCGTTTTGTTCATCTCATGTATTAAGTGTAAGTGTCATCAGCAGCGGACATGCCGCGATTAGGTAGGTATACATCATCATCCCGTGGTATCGAACGCCAGGTATTTTCCATCCAAGATCGTCATCCATCAGTACAAATACAGAGCCATCATCAGGCCCAGCTCATAGGGCATAGTTCTCAGTATGTAAGTAAATCTCCTCAAGCATATCGTCACCCCAGATCGCCGCCTGTAACCTGGCGACAGTGTTTGCGACACCAACTCTCATGGCCGGTGGCCCGCAGACAAAGACTGCTGTCCTTCTGCCGAGGATGCCTCTGCCATCAGCGCCACCCGTCGCCCACTCCTTGAGCATGTAGCCGAGGTCGGGACGTCCATACTCGACGCTCCAGCCGCCGTCGATCTGATGCGGAATTGGGAAAGCAAAGCGCATCAGATTCTTTTGGAACTCGGTTGGTGTCTCAGGGAAACCAAAGTCGAAGCCGGAAGGTGGGCCGAAGGTGCTAGTGGGCCGGGTTTGGTTTTGGTTGGGAAGGTTCATGGTTCGGAGGTGGGCCAGTTCTGGTGGCCGGATCGGGGCCTCGGTCTCTTCAGGGTTGGGATCGGGCACCTTCCGCGGTGATGGCGGGGCGTAGTTAAAGTGCGGCTGGTCACCCTTCATGCTGACACGAGGGAAGTGGAACTCGCCATCTTCTCTCTTCGCATCTGGATCATGCTCTCCATCGTAATCGCGACCCTCAAGTCTGCGAAGCGACTCTTCTTGTGGAGAGAAACGGTTTGATGGCGGAGGCCCAGGTGGTGGAGGGGGATATTGGTGAGGTTGTAGGTACTTCTGTTGAGGCAGGGCGGTAATCCTGTCCTCTTGCTCGTCGCGAAGCTCTTGCTCCCGTTGTGGGTCGCCTTGCGCGACGGACTGAATGAGCGCCGAGTTGCGCTTCGATGCGATGCCCGCGACAAACCCGTCAAGTTTGTCGTGGAACAGGTGGCTTAGAGCTCGAGGTGCCCCACGGTCACCTGCATCTATCATCATGCCTCGGTTGCGCACCGCCGACGTGACAAAGAACTTGCAGGTGACACTCTCAGGAGGTGCGGCCTCACGACAGATCCGCAACTCCTCGCGGAACCAGTCCATTGCCTCGAGTCTCTTCAGAGCCCATACAACTACCACCTTTTTCGTGATCGCCTTGCCATCGCGCATTCGCTTGATGAGGTTCAGCAATTGAGACATCAATGCCGTGATGCCGCTGCCGCCCGCGATGAGAATGCAAGTGTCAAAGGCAGCGAGGTCCCTTCGCATGCCTCCGTAAGGACCGTCCAGGAATGCTCGGTATGTGTGAAAGGGACCCTTTTCGATGGCTGTGTCGAGGACCTTTCGGGTAAAGCCACCATAGGGCTTGAAGACCAGCATGCAGTCGCGGTACTGCTCGCCGTATTCGGAGGGGAAGTCATCGCTGCACAGCGAAGCGATGGTGAAAGGGTGGTTATCGAAGAATGAGATGCCCGGCATGCGCAGGTAGACGTACTGGCCAGGCTTCCACCGCATTTGGGTGGGAATGGTGATCTTGATGGCGTTCTCGGCAAGGAGAGTGATGGCAGCTTCGTCGCCGACCATGAAACTCAGCCTCCATGGCTTGGTCCAGTTCAGGTTGAAGAGGCGCAGGAAGTAGCAGAACGCCCAAATGGCAATGGTCGCCCAGAGGTAGTCCCACGAGGCAAGGAAGTTCTTGGTGTGCCAAAACAAAAGCCCAACGTACACCATACCCACGGGTACGTGAAGCATGACGAAAACTTCGTAGGCCATGCGTCGAATGAAGGGGAGGGATGCAACGCATAGCCAAACCAGAGGAACCAAGCACGCAATACCTGTGCCGTAGATGACACCGCTACCGCCGGCGAACAGCCGTGAGAAGACCTCCATACCGCCATCATCCCACACCGGCTGGATGTAGAACGGGACGGTGTGCACCAGTGAAAGAAACAGACAGAGATATCCTGCCCAGCGGTGGAAGACATTAAGACGTTCGGGTCCAATGCCGATTAGCATCGACATGATGTTGGCTTTCATGCTCGTCACGACGATCCAAGGAGTCAGGGCCACGGCGATCATGCCGGCACGAATGGCGACGGGAGGTGAGCCGAATTGGATGCTTTGCCAGTAGAGTGGCTGTTGGAGGAAACAGTAGAGTGTCACAAAGGCCAGAGCAATGAAGCCGCAGGTCAAGACGGCGAGCGAGGAAAATGTGAATCGGTGGTTGCCCCAAACGAAGTCGGGAATGGGTCGGTAGAAGACCCAGCGGAACAGGGCCAAGGTATCGTTGACGAATCCGACGGAGGAGAAGTGAGCCTTTGGCTTGAACTGCTTCTCCCCAAGACCTTCTCCTTCGGGGAAGAAGTGCTGTGTCTGTCCGGTTCTCAATGCGTGGGCGTATTCGGGATCGGTGCTGTAAAGGTCGGCATAGTGCTGCTCCACCTCCTGTTTGTAGATGGCTTGGCGGATCTTGTCTTGCCAGAAGTGCCAGAACCGCATGAATAGGACTGTGCCCATGAGGGCCAGCGCAAAGTAGGTCCACCCCAATCCATACTTTCCAGACTTGCTCCAAGGGTCTACCGTGAGGGCCTCAATGAGACCGGGTGGGCTGTCGGGTGTGAGTGTGATTGCGATGCGCTTGACGAGTCGTGTCGCCTCATCCGTGGCGGCGTTAGCCACGCTGCGAAAATGGGAAGCCATTGCAGCGAAGCGACGACGCTTGAGCGAAGCAACGGGAGGGCGGCTAAGCGCAGAACACGGAGGTTCTTGTCGACATGCGGCGCGGGTGATTCGATGCTACTCTAGGGATTTCGGGGCGAGTTGGAGAGGTCGTCGAGTAATGGCTTTCTTAGAGTTGTTCCAAGCCGCGATGGTTCCAATCCATGTGCCGTGTGTGTTCGGGTGACGTTGGGGCTGCTGCTGACCGAGGAATGCCAGATCCCTCCGAGTAGAAGCAAGGAACAGAGAGGCGACAGAAGCGACGAAACGAGGGACGGGGCAAAAACGCGGGATAGAGGGACCGATCCGCAAGTTCGGGAGCCCACAGGGGATATATGGATGTGAGATCGGAGGCGCTCCGAGGTGGAGAGTTCCCAGTGGCTTGATACTGACGGAGGGCGGCGTGATGAGAGCAACTGTCGACAGGACTGTCACGTTGGTGACTGGCAGGCCTCGAAGCGCAACTAATCAGAGTGTGGTGGCATCTGTGGTGTATACGATGGATGATAAGGCGGCGGAATTGCCATGTGGAGGGGTCGAGAGGGTGCGGCCTGGGTGTGGTCGTTCAATCAACGGCCAGAAGAGGGTTCGATGGCTTCGTTGGCTCCGGTGGTGAAATGTGAATGGTACCGGGCCCAGCGGCTGACCGTACTTTAATATTGGCTGGTCGCGATTGTGGTCGTTCCCCGCCGCTGGATGTCACACAATGCAGGCCGGACGTGGGCGCTAGAAGGGTGGATGCGATGCAGGTGAACAGCCTGCAAGCTGCAAGCTCTTGGCTAGGTGTGCGTCGAGGTACAGTGGTACGGCCGTCTGCTCGGCAGAGGGAGACTATTGAAGATGTGGACCGGGGTGCGACTGCGGGAGGGCGTTGGTTCTTGCGCCATAGGTGTGATCAGCCGAAGATAAGATTTCCGTGGTAGCAATCGCTGACGGCGGCTGGCTCTGGCCCTCGTCACTGGCAGTCGGTTTTCTGCGAGGACGTCGTACGAATATGCCGGTTGGTCTCCATTAGGCAGCCGAATAGCCAACTGGAAGCGGGGAAACCGCTGACGACTTTTGTGTATCCGGAGTTGGTGATCGGGGCAACGTCGAACAATGACAATGACTTGTATGTGGTCGTTCGTGGCTCAACGGTGCTGACGACAGCAGTGGTCCTCTCCTTTCCTCGACGCTAGTTCGTCGCTTCAGTCACGCGAGGACATGACACGAACTGTCGGTTCCCTCTTCCATCCTTCTGGGCCAGTGGCCAGTGGGAAAACGTGGGCGTCGTGGAGGACACCTCTCTCTCGCAGAGGAACCGGCCCATCAAGCAGACCGCTGATGGAGACATCGGAACGGAATTGACCAACAGCGGGCAGTGGACAGCACCGTACTGCGAGGCGAGGCCCTGCAGAAGATGCGCGACCCAGCACACATGGTGGACGGCCGCATATTGCAAAAGGCCGAGTTTCTTGGATGGCGGTCGAATGACAGCGGACGATAGCTTTGTGACGGGCAATGTGGACAATGTGCAGTTGGCAGAAAAGGGTCGACAAAAGGCGGGAAAGTGCTGGCTGCCAGATGTGATTCGCAGGATCGAGGTGGAAAGAGCACCAGTGGGGTCCCTTCCCCCGTCCCCTGCTCCCTGGCGGGCGGCAATGTCAAGCTGCTGATTGGCTGTGGTCCCTGCTTGTTCAGTGTCTGTGCACCCTGGACGCTGCGCTAGAGCAGGGCCCGGCCGCCCGCACCTGGCTTCTATCCACTAAAGCTTGCCTTGCTTGCCCTTCCCGGCCCAAGCTCCCGCCACCAAAACGGCTCCGCAGCGTTCGCAGTGTTCCTCAGCTGTCACCTCCATCCATCTCGACCATCTTGGCCCTCCATCTCCTCATCTCGCCTCATCTCATTCGCTATCTCATTGCAAAGTCCTCCGAGGGCTCTTGGGGGGTCGCCTGATCTGGCTTCACGCCTCCGGATCCAATTCTCCCACTGGCCGGTACCTGACTGCTGCACTGCACCTCATGCCTCCACCAGGCCGGACCTGCGACCCGTGAGCAGACCCCAATGTCGAGATGTGTATGCGGAACATTGAGGGGAATCATGTTCGCTTGCACACTCGGTTAGGTCTGTTCCACGTTCATCCGGTGAATCATTGCTGACACCAAACATGTGTCTTTCGCTGTTTCTAACGGGCTTCTAGAAGACCGCGTCGGAGGCGTCAACGCCACCACTGACGATGTGTCGACAGTATTCGACATTGATGGAACAAATACGAAAAGAAGGCCATCATAGCCGCCCACAAACCGTCCACCGACACGAAATCTCCTGCTGCTTCCGCGCCAACAACGACTTACAAGAGAGGAAAATCTTTCAAAATTGAAAGCCCCTCACCTCCGCGGCTGCGCGGCTACTCCTGGCGCCGCCGGTGCCCACCCCGAAGATCATGAGCGACATCCAGACATCGATAGCGTCGTTTGCCCATCGGAACATCCCAACACGCACCCAAGTAACCAGCGAGTGGGACATCTCCCTCCCATCCAGATCCGGAAGCCGAGCCATCAAGCCCTCCCAAAGAGGTGAACAGAGCCAGACATCGAACCCCGCCGCCCAGCGCTCCCCGGTTGCCGCCGCCAATGGCATCTTCTCGAGATGTGATGAATCTCTCGGATCCCTGTCGTTTGCAAAGACTCGTCCACCAACATCTACCCAGGGCACGATTTCGCCCGCAAAATCGCTCTCAAATCATACGGTCAAATCAACAATCCATGCACCCATCATCGCAAGTCAATGCAATGCAGTCCGCGATTTCTCGTCACCAACCGCCAAGACCTTCTCTGCCTTGGAAATCAATCTGCAAAAGCGTAGCAAACAACTCGCCCAACACGGTAGGTGGCTTCCACAACCGCTGCCGCCGGCTAGCAAACATTCAACAACAACCCCTGTCCCTTGTTTGAACCCGTCGTGTCCCGCCCGTCCCGGTCCTGGCCCGGTGTGATGCGCAGCCCCCAGGCCTCATCCCGGCCACCGCCCGCATTTGCATGTCCATCAATCCTTGCGGGGTTTTCCCTCTGCTTGCTCACCCGCGCATGTCTCGCGGCCCAGCCATCGCTCTTTTCCCAAGAGTCGGGCACTTGCATATCTGCCCTCTGCTCGATGGCATCGTACGAGCTGCGCGTGTACCTTACCTTACCTCACCTTGCCGTTGCGTAACTTGCCATCTCCCAACGGTGCGCCACCTCAAGGTCGTGGCACTTCTCCCTTCGATTGCAAAAATGTGTCTCACTGTCGATGCAACCCCGTACGACCCAGCGGTGTGGGATCTGGGTCGAATATGCGGAGGACTTGGAGGTAGCATCGCCGACCTGCAACCGTCAGCACTACGCCCAAGAATAGCCAAAACGCCTTGGAATAAACAAAACACTGAACGTGGTCCATGAATGATGAAACAGAAAGTCTGACAGGCAGGCGCATGTCTAAATTTGACATGTTTAAGAAGCATAATGATCCTTTTAACCACGGAAAAGTGCAAATGTCAAAAGACCGCCTAGTTTTCTTGTGTCTGCACGGCTGCAAGGTACACTTGAATTAGACTGCGTTCAAGAATGACGGCAGTAGACGGAGACGACGGTGGATTACGACTGTAGACGATGATGGTGGACGACGATGGTAGGCGACGACGGCAGAGAAGACGACGGCAGGGAAAAGTAGTCGCTCAAGCACAGGACAAGTACAGGGTCTCAATGGCAAAGGGTGATGATCTCGCAAGCAGCTCCATCCTCGTTTGCTCTATATCATTCTATGGCATTACCTCCTGACCACGTCGGACGCCAAAACATCTCCTTGATTACTCTACAAATCCAAGCTCCACGGGCCTTGTACAGAGCTCCTCCGAAACCCCCAAGCCATCACAACAATCTCCTGTCAGGCTCCTTTCCCTTCGGGTGCATGCCATCATGGTAATAGTCACGAGCGGGCTTTCCTCGCGGGCAGAAGCGCTCATGATGCTGATCGCTCTTGCAAAAGCGGCAGCGACGGTCTCTAAGAGCACAAACGTGCCCACTCTCCTGGCAAGGCCTGTTGCAGCGCCTGCAGATCTTGCCCCACGGTTTATTGGTCAGGACCGAGAGGTTTCGGTCCCGGTGAAAGTTCGCGTACAGGTTGAATGTGCCATCGCCCTCGGTTCTGCTCTTCTCTCTGTCCAGAGCCTCCATATTAGCAAGCATTATGGCTCCGCCGCGAGCACGGGTCGATGCCACTGCCATGCGATTCCGATCGTTGAGAAAGCCCGAGATGTCTTTGGCGCGGACAGAGTCGAAGATGACGAGATCTGCCTCGGCACTCATCGAGTTGTCGATAGTTCGGACTGTGATCTTGCTCTTTATAATCCCCGAGGAGGTCATTCTGGCTATCTCATCGCGATAGGCGTGGAGCTGAGCTGAGTAGGGCGTAAGGATCATAATCTCGGCGAGTTTTCCTGTGGTGCGGAGGTTCGGCAGGCCGTACTGAAATGCGTTGTAGGCAATCCAGAGGGCGCAATTGCGGTTGCCAATGTTGATGTAGCCTGTGCCGTGCTTGATAGACAGGGTGCTGCGGATGTCATACACCAAAGTGTTCGAAAATCCCATGTTAAGGCTCGGATCCATCATCCAGCGCATAAAACGCTGGTAGATCTGCGCCTTCGGGTCGATTGAGAGAGGGTAGACGATGTGCATCTTGCCGGGGTAGATGTTGTTGTTCGCCCACACAGCAATGTCGCCGCGGTTCCTGCGATTATTGGAAAGATGAGCAAGAACCTGCCCGCACATCTCTGCCCGCTTCAAGATCGACAGGTTGCGCTGTTGTCCAAAGACGCACAGCCATTCCGTGCGACCTCTGGCATGCTCAAAAGCTGTGTTCGTACTGATAGACAAGGGCTTGAACTGAGCGGTGTCGCCCATGGTCAGTACCAAGGCATCGGGGAATGATACCAGAGGAATCCACCACTGGCTTTCTGGGATACGGCCGGCTTCGTCAATGATGGCGAGGGCAGGTTTCCATTCGACAGCTTGGCGTTTGGGAAGTACTACCTTGGCGGTGTCCTTCAGCTGTCCCATGGCGAAGGGCGTTCCGACGAGGACATCGAAGCTGTCGATGGCCGTGACAATAATCTGGCGACAGGCCTTTTGCCAGTCAACATTGCCTGGCATCTCTCTCCAGAAATCGGGGAACTTGTCGGGGTGCTGCGTGGCTAGGTTGATAGCCTTGGATGCGACTGAGTCGGGGGAGCGGATCATGTCGAGGTCGCCTCTAGTGTCGCTTGCATGAGAAAGGAAAGAATTGATGTGTTTGGACACATTATCTCCCCAGCGAGTTGTGGATGTGACCGTGTTGCCATCTCTGGCGAGGCGATGGTCGCTGAGTGCATCTACCATACTGCGGTAGTAGGGTAGGCGACCAACGCGCACATCCTTTCCGCACTTTTCCTTCAAGAAACGAAGAGCATCGTCGCAAAGCTCGTTGCTGTGTACCGTCCAGACCACCCGTTCTCGTGAGGGACCTTTGGTAACTGCAGCCGCGACGAGGGCGGCGAAAGTAGTCTTGCCTGACCCGGGACCCCCAGTGTACATGGCGATGCCTTCAGGGACGTTCCGGAGACGACTCAAAAGCTCGTGTTGCGGCTTTTCGTCGTCTGGAAAGCGAAGATTCTTGAGTTCGGGGAAGCGTTCGTGGAAATTGACGCATTTCAACGGATGATATTGCGGCAAAACAGCTGGGTTGAACTGCAGAGCGTAGGACCACCGGACTTCAAGATTGCTGCCTTTGCTAGCTGTCGCCATTGCCGACACTGCCTTCATCTCCATGTGGGCTGTGGCATCGAACTCGTCGACGACAATACCAAGAACTCTGTGCTCCATTCTTGGGTCCTCGATGGATTGCTCCTCAACCTTGTCGTCCGTCGCCGTTGTCGCCGTTGTCGCCGTTGTCGCCGTCGTCGTCGTCGTCGTTGTCGTCGTCGTCGCCCATGGGAAGGTGACCTTAACCGGAATTGGGCGCCTTCCAGGCTCAATATCATTCTGCTGAGGGACCCAAACCACAAAGTAGGCGTTCTGGTATGAAGATCCCTCCGGCGGCGTGGTCCGCATGGCTTGCCAGGAAGACGAGCTGCTGCCACTGAGCTCGACTTCGCTCGGCAGGCGGAGACGCATGTATTTGAGCCTTGTCACCAAGTCCGTAACGAACGTCTGATTGTCGTGAGACGCACTGGCCGAGACAATGTCCTTGACGTACTGAGTTAACTGAGCGTCGGCATCTTCAGGCAGAACAGTCTCGAGAACGGCTTGGAAGATGTCGGAATTGACCACATCTTGCTGGCCAACGTCGACGAGGCCCGTTCCAGATCCGGACTGGGCTCGACGGTAGCCCCCAACGATATGTTTGCATATAGCCACCGAGTCATTGCTATCCACGGAGCCCATGGCGCGGATGCGTGTCTGTACGCTCTTCCCAAAGGTGATCCTGCACTCGTCTCCAATCTTCGGCAAGGCACCAGCGGTCTCGGGCGACATCGGGACCACGGCCAAGTACTTCTGAATCGTACCATCGGGCACAAAGCCATACTTCTCTTGCTCGTTCCTCTCCTAGGCGGACGAGCTGTCTGGAAGCAGGGCGCACGGGAGGTCGGTAGTGCGAAAAGGGTTGGCCTGCTCTTTCTGGCAAAGAGACTCCTCCCTAGATGAGGCCTGAAGGCGCAGGATATGGCTTCGATTGTCGGGGAAGACGAATGTGGCAGGGATGGGGTGCTGCGGCCGGGGGAAGTCGTCATTGATCTTTCCACTTTCGTGAAGGTTCTCCAGCGATGACTTTGATGTCTTGAAGATACAGTCGAGGCCTGGGTCCACCAACACGCAGCTTTGAGGAGTTGAGTAGTGCTGCGACATGATCTCAACGTACTCTCGAGCGGTGCAGTACATAGCCTCGGGCATGTATATGTTGATTCTGTCTCTGCCGCCTTGTCGAAAGATACCGAGCTCCGAGATTCGAGTGGCCTCGCTGGCGGCAGTCTCTGATAGAATAACCTTGCCGAGGTCTACTGGGACGGAGAGATGAAAAGCAGCGGTGCCAAACCAGTCCTCCTGGCCGCAGCGGGGGCTGCCTGCCATGGCTGTGACAGGTATGGTGATTCGGGCGACCTTCTGAGAGGGCGTGATCGTTCCGCGATTCTCCACGGCAGTGATGGTGATTCGAAGCTCCGGTGTGATGTATGCGCCGTATACAAAGGTGAAGTCCGTTACGAGACCACCCGCCTGGTTCAGACCGACGCTGTCCCAGCATTCCTTGTTGTACGCCAGGAGCAGGGAGCTTCCCACGCATATGACGCAAGGTACTTCGCGTCGTAGATATGCGTCGAAGAGAGGGCCATGTCTCTTCTTTTGCTGGACGGGAAAGCCAGTCGGCTCCTCATCGTACTCGAAGAACCTAGACATGGTGTGCTTTGCCCAGAGGGATGGCAGCAAAGAGGACGGCGGGCGATAGCAGAGATGACGATGACGACGACGACAACAACGACAGAAGAGACGACGACGACGACGACGACGACAGTAGGAGTGGCGACGACGACGGCTGCAGGAGAGAGAAGAAAAGCTGAAGGACAGAGGCAGGAAATTGTCAGCCTAGGAGGCTGATGGCCGATGCTGCGAAAGAAGAAGAAGTTGTCGTCGCTGTGCCCAGGATGGCAGCAGACGGCAGTAGAGACAACGATGGGAAAGGTGTTCAGGAAGGAATCACTGCTGCAGCAGACAGCAGGCAGTAATGAGGTAAGGTAAGTGAGGTAGTTGCGAGGTAGGTAGCTCCGCTCCCACATAGTTGAAAGGGCAAGAAGGAACCTTTCAGAGGGTAGCCAAAAAGAAAACCTCTTTTTGCAGCACCTCCCTCCCCATCGTGCTAGGTTGAACCTAACCCTAAGGGCACTCGTTTGCCCGAGAGGAAAGGTGATGGTTTTCTCGAGTGTCAGTCAAAAGTCGCCCGATCAGGTGTCTTTCCTGTAGACCTTTTCATTGAGTTATCGTTTGACCTTGTAGTGCGGTCAAAACCTTCCTTGTCGTGTACTTCCAAGCTTCAACCAAGGCAAGACATTTAGGATCTTTCCCCTTGATGCAACCCCATAAAGAACCTCATGGCAGTAAAGAGGTGTGCTGATGCCTTCAAAGTTGCAGTACCTTACATTCGAGAACTGCCACCCATTATCGGAAAAAGCAAGACCAAAGTTCTTTCTGGCTATGCAAGTCACCTGCAGAGCGGATTGCCTGTCGGATGCCCTTGCATGGTGCCATTGTAAGCTTACTTCACCACCCTCGTCAACGTCAGCCTTGCAAGGAGCGGACATCCCCCACGACTAGGTCGTCTGACCTCCCTTCATGATTGGAACCGGCTCTGTCTTCCATCATCCCGCCTCTAAGCCTCCATTGGAGGGCTGCTAAGTTGGGTCGCATTCCTTCCCCGAGGCTGAGTTACGTTGCCTATTCTGTCCCAATCTGGGCAGAACATGGCAAAAGGGAAGTTCTTATGACTGTCAAGTGATAATTTCTCATGGATAAGCCACCATTTATGTCAGACGTGACCTCTTTCGGCGACGAATACCAGTTTTGGTTGGATTCATGTGGGAAACCTAGAATTGCCTGAAGCTCTTGGCAAATCTATAAGAACGACGCTCAAGTTCATGATGAATGCTATTTTCTATCGGACATACGATTGGAATATCTATCTTCCATCTTTTCATCGAAGCATTTGCTCAAAATGACAGCATACAACTCTCCCCGCCCCAAGACGATGAAGGGCGTTGTCTGGGAAGGCAAGCCCTACGAGATGGCCGTCAAGCACGACATAACCGTCCCGCGCATCACTGAGCCCGAGGACGCCATCATTCGCATCACCACCTCCGCCATCTGCGGCAGCGACCTGCACACTTACCACGGCTTCTTCGGCAGCCATGAGGTGCCCTTCGCAATGGGCCACGAGGCTATGGGCATCGTCGAGGAGATCGGTGACGCCGTCGACAGCTTCAAGGTAGGTGACCGCGTCGTCGTCGGGTTTCCTCAAGACGGCTACGTCCAGACCCAGAACCACCTCCAGCTCGAGCTCGTTACCTATGGCTTTGGCCAAGACTTTGGCGGTATTGGTGGTCTGCAGAGTAAGTCTCATCCTTCAATCCAACCCCTTTTCTGGGCCTAAGTAATACTGACACAACCCAGCCGAGTACGTCCGCGTCCCCCACGCCGACTCCTCCCTCTTCAAAATCCCCAAACGCCTCCCGGACAAGGAATGGCTCTTCATCGGCGACATCTTCCCCACCGCCTGGGAAGGCCTCACCTGGTCGGGCTTCCAGCCCGGCGACACCGTCGCCGTCTTCGGCGCCGGCCCCGTCGGCCTCATGTGTGCCTACTCCGCCATCATCCGTGGTGCGTCCCTCGTTTACGTCGTCGACCACGTCCCGCAGCGCCTCGCCAAAGCCGCCGGCATCGGCGCCGTGCCCATCAACTTCGCGCGCGGCGGCGCCTCCGCGTCCGAGCAGATCCTCGCGCTGCAGCCCGGCGGCGTCAACCGTGCCGTCGACTGCTGCGGGCAGATGGCCGCCGTCAACGCCGAGCTGAAGCCGCAGCAGGACTACGTGCTGCGCGAGGCCGTGAAAGTCACGAGCTTCGGGGGCGGCATCGGCGTGCCCGGGGTGTACGCGTCGCTGGAGAAGAGCGCAGGCGCGCCGAAGGCGGATGAGATGCGCCCTGAGCTGAAGTTCCCCTTTGCAGATGCTTGGTTCAAGAGTATTACGATCAAGCTCGGTATCGTGGAGTTATTGGAGACGGTGCCGGCGTTGGTGAGGCTGATTGAGAATGGCAGGGCGAGGCCCGGGTTTGTGGTTACGAGCGAGGTGGACATTGACGACGCGCCGAAGATGTACAGCCGGTTTGATAAGAAACTTGAGACCAAGGTGCTTCTCCGAGGACCTGGTAAAGAGGGTAGAGATGATTTTGTCTGGGAGGCTGAGCAGCAGAGCAACGGGGTCGTGGTCAATGGTGCTGACCATAGGTATGTACTTGCCCCCTTTTCTGTGGTGTTTGGGGACGGATGCTGACTGTCGAGCAGAATTTCTGGCAAGACCAAGAGAGTGAGACTCCATTGAGTTTCTGCATACTGGACGAACCCATGTCGGCGCATGTAGGCTTTTCCTTGTCATTCTGACATTTCAACGAACTGGTTACTCTTTCCAGGTAGCTTTTTGCAGTGTGAACGGGTGGGGGAGTTCACCGGACTTTGATCAACATCACTCGAACAAACTAGAAACCGCATGTGATCTCAACTTCATTTTCTGTATTTTCATAGTCTTCATATATCTCGTCAATAGATTCCTAACCCCTTAAGAAAACGCAGGCTTCTGGTCGGCGCCGTTGACGCCCGTCAGGTACGACACACGGTCCTTGCAGTAAAACTCGACAGCGGGCTTTCCCTCGAGACTCGCCTTTCCGTCGTCCAGTCCGCCAGCCTTTGATGCAAGATTAGCAACGTGAAAAAGTTATACATCGTACATTGCAGAGGATTCCTTACCTTGATGCAGGTGACGTCCGGCATGAGATCGAGCTCGGTGTACAGACTGGAGCCGCAGCCGGAGCAGAAGAAGTGCCTGTTCTTCTTGCCCGAGTCGCCGGTGATGTCGTAGTACTTGGGCTCGCCTGTAGATGGTGTCAGTTCCTTCCGCAGCATCATGACGATACAGGGAGCTCACGTACCCTGGGTGACCTTGAACGCGGTGCGAGGGACGACGGCGTTGGAGGTGAAGGCGGAACCGCTCCACTGGACATAGATCAGCACTCTGAAAATCCCCACGTCGAGATGACGACGATGATGATGAGAATTTACCTTCTGGCAATCGACACAGTGGCACAGGGCCGTCACCTGTGGCTCTTCTGCAGACTGCATCAGTCGATCCGTTCGCCCGTAAGAAGCCCCGAGGTCCCGGACTCACCACTACTCTCGTACTTCACCGCCTTACACATGCAGCTTCCCTTAAGAACCATTTTCCTTTTCCTTTTCCTTCTCGCAAAGTATGTTCCGTCAGTTCACTCGTCGTCGGTGTCCAATATCAAATGATTCGGTGAAAGAAATGTGAAATTGATAGGGTCTGTCAGCGAAGGAGGAGAACAAGCGGTTGAGGAAGTCCGATCCCCCATTTATATACACGTTTGAGAGTTTCGGCTAGCGCTGGAGCCGGCAACAAGGAAGCTGATCCCCGTCTTATCATGGGAATTGGCCACTACGCCGTGCCCATTTTCTGCTGCGGGGTTAGGTGATGTAAGTAGTTTGGGTGAGCATGGGCCCTTTTTTGAGGGGTGCGTGTGGTGTGTGTTTACCCCGCGGTTGGCGAACGAGTGTGTGTGTTTGGTCTGTTTGATCTCCTTCTCTACGAATCATCATACGGGGCTTACTTGATAAACCGGTGGAGTTGGGGCTGTCAATTGCAGGGCGTGATGGATGCTTTTACCGCCGGGAAAGATAAAAGAAAAGTCGTATTTCCCAGGGTTTATGGGGCTTGCATTTCTAAGCATGTGTCTGAAGGATTTGAATTGATTCCAGAAAACATGTTGTCTAAAAGGCGCGGGAGGCGCCGCTGCAGAAGGATTGATTCCAAAAGGGCTGGTTCTGCGCCCCGCCCCCGCTATGCGGCGTGTTGACGTCCGCAGAGCGACGGGGCTCCACTCGCGCGAACCGGGTCGGGGAATAAAATGGTCGGCGCCGCGGTTGCTCGGTTATTCCACGGGAGCGGAGGCTTGGATGACAAGCTATCTCCAGCTGACATCGTGGGTGAGAGAAACGACGTGATAGAGAAGTAAGAGATAGGGACCAGCGGTCAAGGGTTCAATTCGATCGCGCGTCTAAAGTCTCGGCAACCTCAGCGATGCAACTTGCGTAGAAGGAAAAGTCTTGCATGTGCCTGCGCCATCATCGGATCTCCAGCCGCCAGTTCGTAGCGCGTGCATCGGGAAGCGGACCAGAAAAGGAGACTAAAATGAAAATGTGAAAAAAAAGAAGGTGACTAAAAGGAGACTCGAACCCGGAGGTTCCTCAGCGTTGGATAGTAGGTATAGTTAACGTGTTGAGCTAGCATTTGGGCTATACTCGGCATATGCACGGCCACCTCTCCACCCGCTGATGCCTGGTCTAGATCCTAATCTCTATATATACCTAGAGTATTCTAAGGCAGGCCTGAGGTGTGCGTTGCGTATTCACCTTCTAGGTCCGATGACACTCAAATCAGCTCTTTGCCCCCAAAGCGACCGTATTCTTCCGCTGGGTTTCCGTCTATAGCTACACTTTGAAAGTTCCGGATGGATTCTTCATGCAATCGTCACAAGCAGTGATTCCAGAGAGAGCCTCGAGAGACAAGCTAACGCCGAGCTGAAGGTTGCCTATCCGCGGTGGTTCCGGGTTGGTTCTTTCCTTGCCGGAGGGGTTGGCCAATGTGCGGAGATCTTCTCAGCCAGTGCTTCGCGTGGAGCCCTCAGGCCAAGCGTTGTTATCGAACAGGATGACGCAGTGAGTTAAGGTGATCAATTTGTTATTAGTGTATGTCATTTCGATGCTCTGCTCTGTGAGCATACAGCCATCGATCGGGTCATACTGTGTCTTGTCATCAGAATTAAAGTAGCTGCGCACCGCGTGGCTCTCGGTCTCATTTTGAAGATGTCTTCGTTGCCTTGAATGTTTGTAGTCTCGCCCGCGTGACTCATAAGAGCGAAAGGTACCAGAGATGACTTCGCAAGGTCTTCCGCCACGTAAAAGCTTATTTTGGCCACCTACTTAAGACCCAGCTGCTCATCATAACCAAGATATAAAAGCAAGAAAACGTGCTGGATATTCGTACCTCTATCATCATTCGCTTTGCTATAATCAGAAGAATCATACTGCAGAAGTCTGCGGGATTATACAAACGTCAGAATAATCAGGTAAGATATTCTTGTTAACAAACAAAATCTCGCCTAACTGCTTGTTTAGAAACGAAAGAACACAAGAACCCCAGACGAACAACAAAACACAATGTACAGACTCATTCTAAATTCTGCCTTCTCAGCTACGAAGCGCTCCGCGGTTGCCAGCCGCGCTTACCACCGCCCCTTAACCTCTGTGCCCCTTCGCAACCGCTTCTCAACGACCTCTCGCGCTTACTTCTATCCCTGGGTTCCCGGTTCTCATACATACCCCCAGACTGCAGAATGGCACGTTGAGCTATCCAACCAAGATGTCGAGAAGCTCCTCAAGGACTACGATCCTAAGAGGGTGGAAGAGGACTATATGTGCCGTGCTGAAGGACCCGATGAAATGGGGAATATCGTATTTCATGTGTATCGACGTTACACCCGCGGGGAACAGCTTCGTCTGCAGATTGCGACTCAGGACGGTCGGGCAAGAATTACAGAGATTACGTGGGAGACATTCGGGCCGAGTGTCCAGGCTGAAGAATGGAGGGCGAAAAGGTTTGCTATAGAGCTATGCAGAGAGATTCTGGGTTGCGACATGAAGGGAGCAAAGTAGAGTATCTCAGTTTCTTCGGACAGCATAACGAGAAAACGTGGGCTACCATGCCATCAATGGCAGAAATTAATCCAAGCATTTCTAGGCAGGCAACCGCCAAGAAAATGAAAATGCCTTTTGCCGTCAAAAATAACTGTCCTCCAGTGCTCTTATCATCTGGTTGTTCATGTACAGCCAGTTGCCAAGCTGCGTGCTCTGCTGATCAACCTCCATGCCGAAGTCGCCGGGCATCGCAAATGAGTTACCGGAAATCCACCCATTACTCGCAGACGTATCAGCGAATGCACCGCCCATCGCGGCTTCGGCGTCGCCAAGCTGTGAAAATGGCGTATGTGCCACCCCCTGCGAGCTTGAGTCCGGCGTCGGCATCAAATTCGCCTGGGACAACGATGGCGGCATCAGCAGAGACGCCGCAGTACTTCCCCAGCCACCGATGCTGTTGTCTTCAACCTGTCGCGAATCGTTCGTCTTCAACTTGATGTAACTACACGCGACGTCGTACAAGACCTTGAACAGTCGGACCTCCTTCTTGACGCCTGTCGAGAAGTCATCGGTCAGCAGTCGTTGTAGGGAACCGATTAGACCACCAAGACGCTCGAGGTCTGCTTCGTTGCAGGTCTCGATGACGTGGCAGAATAGGACTGTGAATGGGACGAATGGTGACTGAAGCAGGGCCCTGATATAGTTGGTTAGACTCTGGTAGTTTGCGCAAAGAATGGGGTTCAATCGTACCAGTTGACGTATGTCTCGAGAAAGTCTTCGTCAAGCTTGTGTATGATAGACATGCACCTTTCGTGTTCCTCGAGGGCTTGGCGGGCGCTGGCTATGCACTCCCTACCAAAAACGGTGCCCTCGCCCGGCTCGGCGGGAATGGCTCGGTATATCAGGCAGAACAAAGACAGATGGGTGACCCTTGTGGTGCAAATAAAGGCTTCGAAAAATAAGTCTCCAACGGCGTCCTTCATTGCTTGCATGTAGCGCAGCTAAAATCAAGTTAGTCTAGATGTCTAAGACAACCGGTTGCAAAAACGGAATGTCCACCCGAAGGGACTTCACCAACCTCATCTGGGGATGTTTTGCTCGTAAAGCCCTCGAGAACTGAGGCAAGCCTTCGTGCTCGTGCGGTCCTGACTGCTTGAGGTTGTATCAACGCGGCGGGACTGTAAATTTGATCGTAGACCATGCCTTGTAGCCTCGCCAGTTCTGTCCACTTTTGTAGCTGGCCAAAGATGGCCGTATCCGCCCTTGGATTTGGTGCAAGAGAAGGAACGGTCACATCAGAATCGCGAATGGTCGATGATCGGCCCAGTCGGAGGGAGAGGCCCTTTTCGTGCATGTAGATCATCCAGAAAAGCTTGAGCTTCTCTCGCTTGGTCTCCGCGTCGTCGTTAGCCATAGCAACTATGCTGTGCATACCTAGTGTCTGGCTCATGTGCGACGCAGTGGCAATGAAGTTCCATGCGGCGGACGGCTTGCAGGAGTCGAGGCAGTACATGGCCTGTTGTGGTCATCAGCATGATTCTCTCAATGGGTATGAGTATTGAGTACATACAGCCAACATCATAGCGCACGTAGTGTCCATCGTTGATGGCAGATGGAACGGCAGACTTGAGAGTACAGTTTCGAGATTCGCGCGGCAAATAGTTGCTTGCTCTGCGTAGTTCGACTTCTTAGCCGAATCGACAATCACGTTTTTGCATTCGAGAAATAGCCAGTACAAGCCCCCGTTAACGATGATGAGGTCTGCGTGGGTCACCTCCCCTGGGGAGTAAACCTTGAGGAAGTAGTCGGTGAACGAAGAGACGGAGTTTGCTTCGTGATTCCAAAAGAACTTGACGCGAGGGTGTTCTGTACGGCAATCAGTACACAACGCGATGCCAAAGTGCGATCGGTAGGTTCTATACCTTTGGCCATTCTGAGGCAGGTGAAAGCCGTTTCCACTGGAGGCATGGGCAGGTCTCGGAGTGTGGTGCCCGGCTCAAGCGTTCTGGCATGAGGATAGAGGTACTCGGGCTCTTGCTCCCGCTTTTGATTCCCAATTGTGCGACTGAGGGTATCCAAGACGGAGGCCATCTCTCCTGTCACGTCGGCAGAGGGCTTGCTGCTGACAGCATCGCGGAGGAACTTGTTAGCGAAAGCGGCTTGCGCCGAAAGAGATGATTCTCCCTCATATTCCAATTTTGGTGTCAGGATCTTGCTCGTGTTGCCGCTTGATGGTGATGGGGCGGCTAAGGTTTCTGCTGGAGTACCGCGAGATGCTGGTGTTGCTGGCGAAGAGCGATATGGAAGGGCTGACGAGGTGGGGGGCTGGGAGCTGCTATCAATGTTGCCCAAGGCATGGCCAAACTCCTCAAGCTTTTTGGCGATATAGTCGATTTTTCGTTCACTTGGTAATTGATCAGATGCATGGCTGGTATGCGAACATGCTGCACCACTTACTACACCTCTGAAATGAAGACGCGCTGTCGCCGTTCCTTGGGTTTCTGCCTCTCAGGATAGGTACAGGGAACGTCAATGCGGATGCAGTACGAGCACGGTTGTCGGCGATTGCATTTCACCAGTTGAGCCGTCAGTTCAGCGAACGGCTTCTGAAACGACGAGCAGAACACACCTTACGACGACGGCAGCGATCGCACTGGACAAGGCACGTCAGTATCTTGTGCGCCAGCTACCAAACACCCAGTGCCAATTTACAGAGATTTTGGACAGCGGAAGCTCATCATCTTCCTCATGGTCCTCGAGAGAATCCATCGGATCATGGGCGCTGCTGCCGGTTCCCGGCTCGGTTTCCATCCTTTCAACAAGACCCAATGCCCTGGAACTGGGAGAATGATTGGACCAACAAGTCAGTGCGGAGGCGAGTGATGTGTCGTCGATTGAGATGAACGCTGGGAAAGGGATGGCGGCGGTGCGGCGGTTGTCATGCAGCGAAGCGAAGCGCAGTGGTGCGGAGCGGAGAGCAATGAAAGCGAGGCCCGCATTCGTAATTCGTAACTCGCGACGTGTTGCCTTTTCTTCGCAGCTGGCGCGGAGGTGAAGTTGACTTATGCGCAGCGAGAGCGATACGCAACGCGAAACCGAGGAAAAATAAGGTACGGAAGCGTGGACTTCCTGGGAATTGTGGACCTTTTTGGTGAACCTGTGGAAGGCATCGGGTTGGCCGCGGGGTCCGACTTTGGCAAACCCCGGGTCTCTTGACGCGGTCGTTATCTTGAAAGCAGTCGTTTGAATGACGTCCAAGTCTCATAATCTCCTTGCTGACAGTTTTCCCATCATTTTCCATTGCGATAGTGGCTCAATACGCGTGTTTTGTGGATTTTGGCAGGGGGTGCGGAATCGAGGAATCTTGGCAGCCCGCGCTCCGTTGGTGGCAGCTGCTTCGGCCGCGCCTGCTTGGCATGCCGCACCACCGCCCGCCCCAGCTCCAGCGCGGGACGGAAGGAGATCCCGGGCAGCTGGGTCCCGCCTTCCATTCCCATGGATAGGAATTCATCCGGGGCGGACGCCTTACCAGACCAATGAATAGGAGCACAGCTGGAACCTAATCCGGGCCGCAGCGGGGTGTTTCTCCACGACTCCCTCTTTCGACAGGCACCTTCCATGATTAGGTTCGCTCTGAGACGCGAGATTCGTATTTGAGAGGCTGCCGACTACACTCCTTCTTTACGAGCCGTGCATACGGTTCGCACCTCGCCCATTCTTTCCCTTTTATTACGCGGCGACAATCAGCAACAACGTTATACTTTGTCTGCTCCGTCTGAACTTGCCCGCTTTCATCCCTTTTTGATCTGGTTCGCTTTTTCCTCCCCTTCTCATTAGATAAACCTTAGTGCTCCCCCCTCTCCCACCTGGGCCGAATTGCTTCATTCTGTGTCGTTACTCGCCCTTCTCCGCGAGACGCACGCCAAGACAAGACATGGAGAAGCAAGACGTTTCCTCGAGTTCAGCGTCCACCGACTCATCGAAGCACCCCGACAACACCGACGAGAAGAAGACGAGTGGCTTTGGAGGGTTTCTGGTGAGCCGAATAATTTTGAAGGCTCAACTCAGTATGACTGACATGAGTTCCAGAGAGTCTTCAGATATGGAGAACCAATCGACTATGTTCTCGAGACTATTGGCATTCTCGCCGCTGTTGGGTCTGGTGTGGCCCTGGCCATGATGAATCTGATCATCGGCGAGTTAATGGACATCATGAGTGACGTGTCAACGATCACCGCCAACCCCGACAAGTTTATGGCAGCTGTGAGCAAGAATGCGTAGGCAGACATGATCAACAAACCCGGGAATGGGCCATCTGACATCCACAGGCTCTATTTCGTCTACATCGGCATAGCCCGCTTCGCCACAACGTACATCTACTCGGCTCTCTTCACCTACGTCGCCTTCAAGTTGACCCGCAACGTTCGACGGACCTACCTCCAAGCTGCCCTCAGCCAGGAAATCAGTTTCTTCGACCACGGCACTGCTGGTTCCATCGCCATGCAAGCAACGACGAACGGAAAACTCATCCAGTCTGGAATTGCTGAGAAACTTGGCCTCTTCTTCTCTTCCGTCTCCACTTTCCTCGCTGCCTTCATCATCGCTTTTGTAAGCCAATGGAAACTGACGCTCATTATTATCTGCATCGTTCCGGCCATTGTTCTTGTCAGTGGTGCCATGGCGGCTATCGACTCTGGCTTTGAAACCAAGATATTGCAGTCCAACGCACAAGCAGGAACCTACGCTGAGAGCGCCCTAGGAACCATCCGTGCTGTCAAAGCCTTTAGCTTGGAGTCTCGCATCATGCAGAAGTACAGCTCGTATCTCGACCAATCGCGGGTCATCGGCAACAAGAAGAGTCCCATCTATGGTGTGATGTTTGGCTGGCAGTACTTCGTTGTTTACGCAGGCATGGCTTTGGCCTTTTGGCAAGGGATTGCTATGATTGCGCGCAAAGAGGTGGACGGCATCGGCACAGTTTTCACGTAGGCTCAATTGGAGGTCTTTCAAAGATCGCTCTGCTAACCAAAAGCTCATAGGGTCTTGTTCTCCGTTATCATCGCCTCGACCTCCATCAACGGTGTAGCCCCTCACCTGATGGCGTTCAGTCGTGCTGCTACCTCCGCTTCGGAACTCTTCACTTTGATTGATAGAAAGTCCAACATCAATCCGTTCGACGAATCTGGTCAAGTCCCTACCCAAGTTTCAGGGCACATTGACATCAAAGGACTCACATTTAGCTATCCCACGCGACCGGACACCCGAGTTCTCGAGGACTATTCTCTGAGCATCCCCGCTGGCAAGGTGACAGCTCTTGTGGTATGTTGAGATCCCGATATTTCAGCGAAACGTTGCTTACGACACCGCAGGGATCCAGCGGCTCCGGGAAGAGCACCATCATCGGCCTCCTGGAGCGATGGTACGATCCTGCCTCCGGATCCATCAGCCTCGATGGTATCAACATCCGTGACTTGAGCCTTGGTTGGTTGCGCACGACGATGAGACTTGTTCAGCAGGTGTGTGGCATGCCCCGTAACTAAGTCCAAGGCATGACCGGAAGACTGACCTCAAATAGGAGCCTGTTCTCTTCAACGGTACCGTCTTCGAGAACATCGTCAACGGCCTGGTCGGAACCCCTTTGGAGAATGCCTCACGAGAGGATCAACTTCAGCGCGTCAAGGAAGCAGCCAAGGTCGCGTTTGCCGACGAATTCATCAGCAACCTCCCCGAAGGATATGATACCCGAATTGGCGAGAGGGGTGGACTGCTATCCGGTGGCCAAAAGCAGCGTATCGCCATTGCACGAAGCGTTATCTCCGAGCCCAAAATACTCCTACTTGACGAAGCAACAAGCGCGCTGGACCCTCATGCTGAAGGCATTGTGCAACAAGCTCTGGACAGCGCTTCCAAGAACCGGACTACTGTTGTCATTGCCCACAAACTTGCAACCATCCGAAACGCAGACAATATTGTGGTGATGAACAAGGGCAAGATCGTGGAGCAAGGAAAACATGATGAGCTAGTTGCACTGGGCGGAAACTACGCCAAGCTGGTGAAGGCGCAAGATCTGTCTGTCAAGGAGAAGGGGAGCACCGACGAGAGTTCCGAAGACGACTCGACTGAGGCAGCTGAGCCCGTTCAATCCCTCGCCAAGTATGACACCGAGGCTGCGCAACGACTCGTCTCGTTCAAAGACAAGGAGGATTTCAAGCTTTACAAGCAGACCAATCTTGTGCACACTATCGTCAAGCTCATCCACTCTACATCTGAGATCAAGATGTGGTACTGCAGTGCCTTCGTCGTCTGTGTTCTCGGAGGTAAGTCCAGTGGCCAGCTCACGATAAACACTGCGCTAACCCACCTTCAGCTGCTGTCTACCCCGGACAGACTCTTCTTCTGTCCCAGGTCATGGATGTGTTTACCTCTTCCGACATGGTCAAGCGCGGCAACTTTATCGCTCTGATGTACTTCGTCATGTCCATAGGTACTCTAACTGTCTACTACATCATGGGCTGTACGACGAACGTGATTGCTCAGGTACGCTCTCTGACTCTATTGGTATAAACTTCCACTAACCTCTTACAGACTCTCAGCCAGAAGGTTCGAAAGGGTCTCCTTCACGGAATGCTAAGACAAGACCTTCGTTTCTTCGATCGAGCTGAGAACACAGTTGGCGCCCTCAACAGCCGAATCGATTCCATGGCACAAGCGATTTTAGAACTGATGGGTTTCAACGTCGCTCTCGCCTTCTTGTCTTTTGTCAATGTCGTCGCTAGCAGTATCCTTGCGATTGCAGTGTCTTGGAAGCTTGGTCTTGTCGGTGTTTTCGCAGGCATGCCACCTCTCCTCGGAGCAGGCTTCGCCCGTATTCGTATCGAAACGAAGCTCGACGCCGAGGTCGACGCGAAGTTCTCAACAAGTGCCTCTTTGGCATCGGAGACCGTCAACGCAATCCGCACGGTCTCCTCTCTTGCTATTGAGAAGAGCGTGATTCAACGATATACGAATGAGCTCGACAACGCCATCTCAAGCTCGACTCTTCCGCTTTTCAACATGATGATCTGGTTCGCCCTCACTCAATCCATCGAGTTTTTTATTCTCGCACTAGGATTCTGGTGGGGATCACGTCTTGTTTCAGACGGCGAGATCAATTTCTCCCAATTCATCATCTCCTTCATGGGTGTTTTCTTCTCCGGTCAGGCTGCGGGCATGATCTTCAGTTTCTCCAGCAGTAAGTAGATATCACTGATGCTATGGCTCATGGCCTCTAACCATAGTGTCTTCCCAGGTTTTACCAAGGCAAATTCCGCTGCCAACTATTACTTCTGGCTGATGGGTCTCGAGCCCACGATTCAAGACACCCCAGAAAACAGTGACAAGGGCCCTCCTGATGGTTGCAGCTCCTATGGCTTCGACAATGTCCAGTTCTCATACCCCTTGGCCCCAGACACCAGGGTACTTAAGGGCGTTACTTTGAAAGTAAGTTATTCCTGTGTGATATTGGCGGGCAAGAAGACTGACATTTGGTTCCCAACAGATCGATCGCGGCCAGTTTGTTGCTTTTGTCGGCGCCTCAGGTTGCGGCAAGAGCACAATGATTTCTCTTCTCCAACGATTCTACGATCCTACAAGCGGCACGATCATCATTGATGACTCTACACCCCTCACAGCGATCAGTCCTCGCCTTTATCGCAACAAGCTAGCTCTTGTTCAGCAAGAGCCCACTCTCTTCCCAGGCAGCATCCGCGAGAATATTGCGGCGGGAATCGACCTCCCAACAGAAGCTTCCGACGCTTCTGACGAGAAGGCGGTTCTGGTGGATGATAGCGTGATTGAAGCAGCATGCCGCGCAGCCAACGCGTGGGACTTTGTCAGCTCTCTTCCCGAAGGCCTCAACACTCCCTGTGGACAGGGTGGAAACCAACTTTCCGGCGGTCAGAGACAACGTATCGCCATTGCTAGGGCCTTGGTTCGCGACCCCAGTGTCATTCTACTGGACGAGGCCACCAGTGCACTCGACACCGAATCGGAGAAGGTCGTCCAGAAAGCTCTTATGGAAGCCGCAGCTACGGGAGATCGCATCACCATCGCCGTGGCGCACCGCCTCTCCACGATCCGCGACGCAGACAGGATCTGCGTCTTCTACGGCGGCCGCATCGTCGAAACGGGAACCCACAATGAACTTATCGAGCAAGGCGGGATGTACAAGAAGATGTGCGAGGCGCAGAGTCTGGATAGAGCTGCGTAGGGCTTAGACTTTTCTTGATGGACGCAGGTCCGAATTTGGATGTGTCTTTCGTCATTGTCAGCGTTGCATTTGCATGGCACGGCGGATACCTAATGTGTACTTTCAGTTCTTGTAAGACATTTAGACTTTTAGAATGAGAAGAAATGGAATCTTCTTTGGATTGCCCAATTGGGAAAGTTGATGTTGCAGTGTACTTTTCGCCGCGGAGGATGTGGTGTGGGGATGCCAAGCGTTGCCTTCGACGAATCCTGGTCTTTTGTCCTGGGGATTATGTCTGTCGATGTAATGGACGCAACGTTAAAGTCCGGCGGAAGGTTTCCTTCATCGGGAGGGAGTACATCGCTGAGGAAGTTTCGGGGTTTAGTAGGACGGACTCTTGGCCGTTTTTCGCTCCATTTACGGGGGGCCCAACGGCGCAATCGGCAAGCCACTTACCTGGATCGATGCTGATCAGGCCCTGATGTTCTGAGACCGGGATTTTGGATCTGCCGAGGGAACGAATTGACGTCAGCTGAGCCACAGTCATGATGCCGCCAGGGCAGACACACATTATGGAGTTCAGGCCTTCAATAGCTTCATGAGATGATTTCAGAAAAAGCATATAAGGAAAGGAGCACCGAACAGGATATTCGCATTCGAAGTCAAGCTATCACAAAACATCTCTGAAGCACATCTCGTGGAAAATCGCTGCAAACGCGCCGAAGCGTATGTCACCAACTATCAAGACCTTTCTGTTCTGACTGACGCCGCATCACAGATATCTCCACGACCACAACTGAGCAACAACACAGATCAAAGCTTTCCACCTGTCCCTTCCCAAGTGTCAAAACAACAAATACAAGAGAAATCATGGGTTCCTGCTCCAGCAAGTCCGGCGACCCTTACCAGTGGGGCTACATCGACGACGGCAAGGGCTGGACGGCGCGCCCGCGGTCCGAGTACATGAAGACGCCGGCGTATAACAAGCACCTACGGAGGCAGATGAGGGAGGAGTCGTATGCCAGAGGAGGAAATGGGCATATTTCGATGGCGGAGCAGTCGAGGAAGCAGTGGTGACGAGAGAGAGCAGCCGTGAGGGGAAATCAGTCAGTCGTCATGGGAGAGGAGGAGATTTCGAGGGCACATATCTGATGGATGGATCTACGTTAGAATGTAGTTTCTGGGGTTGATACAAAGTCTAAGATTGATTTTTTGTTATGAACCAAGGGCTTGAATGTGAGCGCTCCTGACTTGCAAAATTTCCTCGCTATCCTTGGTCAGGGCACGCTGAGAAGTCTCACTTTCTCGCCTGGTGCTCCTTCAGCAACGCCTCGAGAAGTTCCACCTGGCCCTTGCGAACAGCAAGCGACCCAATCGTCTCCCTGGCCACCGAGCGATCACACTCCGCCGGCTTCCTCGTCCCGTCCTCCGACCTGATGCCAAAAGACATGCCGGGCGTCGGCACAAAGCAGTTATCCTGGCTCCTCGCCGCGCGCAGCTGGCAAATCTCATTCTTGCGGCACGCGTCATCGCACGCTGGCACGTTCCACCCACGCGTCCTGCGCGCCCAGTACGCCTCAAACGCAGCTGGGTCGTTCTCTAACGCAACGGTGACGTTGTGCCAGAACGCCGGGGTCAGCTCCGCATCCGCGGCGACGGGGCTGTCAAGAAGGGCGCCGAAGGTATCCTTGGCGGCGTAGGAGCGCTTCCACACGGGTCCGGTGGTTTGGAAGGTCGGGTCGGTCATATCGGCGACGTAGGTCTCGATGTCGAGGATGCCGAAGGTGGTGGGGTCGATGGTGTAGAGGCGGAAGGCGGGCATGCCGGAAAGGGGGGTCATGGAGGGGGCGATGTAGGATGTTGCGACGGCGTTGGAGGCGGTGCGGTGGGTGTAGTTGGAGTAGCTGATTTGGAAGTGGTCGAGGTGGGTGTGTCCTGGGTAATTGTCAGCTTCAATGTCGTTTGGGTGAGAAGGGGGATACTCACCGAAGAAGAGACCGGCGATGGTTGACTTGTACCGGTTGACAATCTGATCAAAGTAGTTCGACCCATCGTGGAGCGCATCAGAGATGCCCATGGGCATATGCCCAACCAGAAACACGCGCTCGCCAGCCTTCTCCGCTGCATCCAGCTCCCCGACGAGCCACTTGAGGTGGTCACTCGGATCCCTCTGCACATCCTTATATAGCCAAAAGTTAAGCGTGTACCAAAAGTTCGTCGACACCGAAACCACCCTCAACCCGCCCCGGAGCGTCTTGACCGAGTACGCACCAACCGACTTCGCCTCCGCCGGCGCCCCGATCCACCTGCTCCACGCCTCGGAGACGACATCGTACAGCCACTGCGCGCCGGCGCCGAGGTGCGTCGGCGGGATGGCGTTGGCGGGAGACATTTCGTGGTTGCCGACGGTGCCGTAGATCTGCAGCCCCGCGTCGGACATGTGCTGGTACGCCATGCGGATCTCGGCGGAGTTCTGGGCGACGGTGGTGTTCCAGATGGCGTGGTCGACGATGTCGCCGGTGAAGAGGGCGAAGTCGGGGGAGAGGGCGTTGATGGCGGCGTACATGCTCTGTTCGAGGCTCAGAGGGGCGCCGCAGTTGTGGTCGCCGAAGAGGCCGGCGGGGAAGTCGTTGTTGCCGGGTTCGTCGGCGGGAGTATACGGTCTGGACGTGTCCAGTCAGAACTGTCTTCAAGGATAATATCGGGAGAGTCTTGGGGGAGTTACCTGCAGCACATCGGCTTGGAGCAGTTGGCGTTGGAGCCGGTGACGTAGAGAGGGTCGATGTGGATGTCTGAGAAGTGAGCGATCTTGAAAGGGGCGGGCTTTGTTCCATTTGAGGAGAAATGTCCCGGGAGAGGAGAGGTGATAGTCTTGGGTGGCATGGGGACGGTGTACGGCTCAACCTCAGGGTAGTCGCAGAGGCCGAGGAGGGTTGTGCAGAAGACTTGAGCTGTCTTGCTTCCCAAGGTGAGGTCGCGGAGACTTGCGGCAATCACAGGGCCTTCCAAAGCTAGAGTGCCGTTGCAGACGTCTTCATCTTCGGACTTATTGTATACCTGTCAGTTTGGACAGACGTGGCTCTTGAGAGGCACTTACGGAAGCGGCATTACAGAGCTTTTGCAGGGCGCCGACGAAAGTGTCGTCACCGAAGTTTGCAAGCGTCTTCAAGATGAGAAGGATTCCCTAAAGAGACATGAGAATAACTTCGAGGTAGGTTGAGGAAGCAATGTATGTGCTTTGACTTACTTGGCATCCCAGGCAGTTGTTGTTTCCTGTGAGACTGTCCCAAATGCCTTCGACCGACTGCGGAATATCAACATCGGGGATGGCTGCCTGCCGGGCGACTGCGATGCTGCTGGATGACTCTGTTCCGACGTAGCCAGAAAGGGCCCAGGTGCACAGTGCTTGCCCAGCGATCGAAAAAAGTGCCGCAGCCTTTTTCATCTTGGCGGCTGGAGGAGGTTGGAAAGAGCGTGATGTAGTTGCAAAACACAGAGAATGGAAACGAGTGTGGTGAGCGAGGGATGAAGAGCAGTGAGTGAAGACTTCTATCCCGAGGATCATGATGGAAATCGACTTCATGTTATAGGAAGGCAAAACCCACGAACGCATGTCGGTTGGCCCGATTCACTCCTTTGAGCGGACCGCAGTGGATAGCAACAGTCCAGTCTGCCCGACCCCGTTCCTCTTGGCACCCGAATATGTGCAAGCTGGCGATCACATTAAGCGAGTGCGAGACCAGAAGACACCATAACCATCGGCGGGGCCGGAGCGGCTTGATACTCCGACTTGCTAGGTCTGTCTGGCCTTTCACGTCGAGTGCTGATAGTATCTTGGAGCCTTCCGATGCATTCATATTTGATGAATTGACAAGATCAGCAAGGCTCATTGACTTCAATCTCGTGTTATGGAATGAAGCTTCGGCGCTCGGAGTTGGTCTCGCAGTTCACTGTTGGTCACCATTTCGAGTCGCAGGAGGTAGCTATTGCGCCACAGAAGCCCTGAAGTGCATACCGCTTTTCTCAATAAAACGCAGTTGATGGAATCCTCCCTTAGGTATTCTTGTGTGTGACCGTGATTTATTGCAGTAATATGTAACTCGAAGCTGGGGCGCAGGCACAAGCTGGACTCAATTGATAACAACCAAGGTTGAGCCAAAGAGACTTTAGCACTCAGGTTTCCCCTAAGAAATAAAACATACGTTATGTGAAGTGAGAGAGAACTGCTGTTGAATGATTTCGGTCCTCGGAAAGGTAGGTTGCTTGATTCTGTCAATGTTGCTTCCGTATTACGGGGCCCACTTCTCGGTCCTCGGGTCTTGGCGAGACGGACCATTGCGGTATGGCCGGGGTCCGCAGGCTCTCAGGTGCCATGTTGAACTCCATTCTGTGCCGAGGGCCGTTTATTCTACACCACAAAAGTTCGAGTGGGGACCTCCGTCCAATGTAGAAATCTTTCGCCGGGAGAGGTCATCCATTCAAAAGTTAAACCCGTAGCGCGCGGTACCTTATTTAATCAGTATTACTTGGGCCGATGACAAATCCATCCAATTGGCATGCACTTTCAGTTCTCAACAGCGGATTGACATCATCTGAGTAATACCTAGCGCAACCGTCTCCAGATCTAGCCAAATTAGGGAAACCTAATCTCCGTCGAGTTTGGTGCAAAGTGCAACTTTCATCCAGGGTTCTATCCTCTGTCAGATTAGTCTACGCTAATTCCGTACGATACCGAGATTCATAGTCGTAAATGATGGTGTTCAGAGTATGAGATGTTGTCTGTTGTTACAAATCACGCGAGTGAAAATCCTAACTGTCAGTAGCCTTAGTAGTACCTTGGCAGAGTATTTAGACACGAGGACTTACATCTTAGAACTGAATTATTACTATGGCTTCTGGTCATTGCATCTCTTTGACATTACAGCGCAAAACAATTGCCCTACGAAACTGCACTGCTATATGCTATGAAGCTTTACAACACATTACTAGCATGGCTGAGCTGCCTGACCGTGGCTCTAGCTGCTTGCAACGACACTGAAAACCCACGCGTTGACTTGGGCTACGCGACATACGAGGGCACCGCGCTATCCAACGGCGTCAACCAATTTCTCGGAATGAGATTTGCCGCGCCTCCTGTGGGACAGAACCGATTCAAGCTTCCACAAAAGGTCATTCAGGAACATGGCATTGTATCAGCGCAATCGGTAAGAACTGTACAATACCCTGGCGAATGCTTGGACTGACACCAACCAGCACGGATCACTTTGTCTGCCAGTAGATGGCCTCGCGTTCACCCCACCACCTGGACAAGATATATCGGAAGATTGTCTTTTCGTCGACGTCTACCATCCGGCAGCTGTCAATGGCATACTGGCACAAAACCTTCCGGTCATGGTCTGGGTTTCCGGCGGAGGGTTCGTACAGTTGCTGAATGAGAACTACAACGGCACAGGCCTGGTCGAAGCTAGTAACAATGGTGTTGTCATCGTCAGCTTCAACTACCGCGTCGACCCTTACGGATTCCTTGCCAGCGAAGATCTTCAAAAGGAAGGAAGTCTCAACATTGGCCTCCACGACCAGCGCGCCGCCATTAAATGGGTCGAGCAGCACATCGGAAAGTTTGGCGGCGACCCTAACAACGTCACCCTCTTTGCAACATCTGCTGGATCAGGGAGCGTGCTTCTGCACACTCTCGCCTACGGTGGACATCCTCCTGAAAACGACAATGTCAAATGGCGCGCTGGAATTGCACCAGCTGTATGGCTTCCCTCTGTCCACAGAGTCGAAGAAATCCAGTACCAGTACGACCATCTCCTCAATGCCACCAACTGCAGCGATCTTGCGTGCTTGAGGTCTCTCGACTCAGACACGATTCAACGGGCGAGCCGTGGCTTCCCGTTTCCTGGGCAGGCGAATATTCCTCTGTTCCCTTACGGCCCAGTCATCGACGGGCACCTGCTCACAGGCACACCGTCTGAGATGCTTCGCAACGGCAGTTTCGCCAAACACCGGCCGCTGATCCTGGGCTCATCCAGCACCGAGGGAACCATCTTTGCAACCCCAGCCAACACCACGCAAGACGTCAATGACTTCCTCAAGACACAGTTTCCCGATCTAACAGAGGACGATCTGGCACAAGCCAATGCTCAGTATTCCTCAGTGCCAAGCACTTTCCCTGGTGTCAACGTGACAAAGTCCCCCAAGTTCTACCAGCTGTCCCAGATGTTTGGTGACATGGCTTTCAGCTGCGTCGCATCAGGGTTTGCTGCTGGACTGAGCCGAGCGGGGGTTGATGTTTACCTCCTACGCGATCACGTGCTCGACCCGGTCGAAGTTGCGGCTGGATTCATTGTTCCACATACCTGGGAATTGCAGGCTGTTTGGGGACCAGAATACGCACCGCAGTCAGTGGCGGTGCCAGGCGCAAATAGCTACGATGTCGGTGGCGTCAATCATGGGATGGTTAGAGTTGTCCAGGCTTACTGGCTTAGCTTCGCCAGGACTGGTGGCAATCCGAATGCCGCAAAGGCCGCGGGTGCACCTGATTGGAAGCCATACCGACATGGAGAAAGACTCAAGCTGCAGACAAACTCGACGACGATGGAGTCTTTGCATGAACAAGAGTTAGGTCGCTGCGCATTGTGGAGCAAGCTTAGTCCGAAGACACACATTTGAAGGCGTTTGGTGTGATCGAAGCTAGACTCTGACAGTGCGCATTCGTTTAAATATTTTCACCAGATGATTCAATATCACCTGTGTCAAATCTACTGCAATGCAAATCTCCTTGGAATTAGATCACTGATGGACTAAATTCCCTATTGAAGGTGTAGCTCTAGCATCTGCTCAATCCGAAGGACTTCGGATCGGAATTTGAAGAGCTCGGTTTTAATAATTGAGTCCGGGCATTTTCTCCCACCCAATGATACATTCGGTGTTCGTTGCCCATCCGAATTCTCCCAGACATGCTCCGTAGAGACATAGTCCCTAGTGAGAGAGGCCGGCAGTCTCCCTCGGCAACCGCTCAAAATTTGCATAGGTACGTTGAGGTGCATCAGAAACGAGAGGCAGTGTTGCTCATAAAGGCACGTGGCCGACAACTTTTGTGAATGTATTTGCTATTTCCATGACATTGGAATTATGCCGATGGATTGACAACCGTGAGAAACGTTCGTAGTCTCTGCTCGGTTTCAAAACAAGCTGGTGCGTGTTTCCCGATAGCTCTTCCCAGACCTCACAGCTCAGCAATAGCGTCCTCCATTATTTGCAAGCCGGGTCGTCCTTGCAGGTGAGCTATCAACTAGTCAGACTTTTCTCTTTACCTTATCTAAGCCCAGAGGGTGAACTTACGTAGCAGCAAAGGGCATAGTCCCGACCTTCCAGAGCTGGGGGAGGAGCCGCAGCGACCTGGGCAACGGCGACAAGGAGAAGGCTCACGGTGGCGAGGAATTGCATTTTGAATTAGAGGATAAGTGAATGGTCGTGACTAGAGTAATCGAGTCAATTTGTTACGATGGGTGAAAGGAGGATTGAGCATCGTGGGGTGAAGATGGCTTTTATGCTTCCTTCTAGATCAACCGTGTAGGGAACAGGGAATCGTAAGAGTCGGGTTGCAAGTCAAAAATCCCTCAAAGACTTGACATCACTTGATCTCAAGTCATGGCCTGGCAATCATTGCCGAGGCTTGTTTCCATAATCTTATCAGATCTGTTCCCGTCGTGGCAACTGACGGCTAAAAAAGCCGTTCCCGCCTTGGCTGTACCCATTCGGGACCCCAATTTAGAGAAAACTAGCGGCGTTCATTAAGCAGCCGATGGGATAAGTTGCCACCAAGCAGGGAGATCCTTCAAGCATAAAGATGTCTGTTGCCAGAGCATGTTCTTGTAATCTTATCAGATCCGTTCCTATCCAGACATTGGCTGCTGGAAGGGCGGTGGGCCCTGGCTGTACCCATCCTGAGTACTACAATTTAGCGAAAATATGGTGATGTTGTGTGCTAGAGTTATTGAGCATCCGGTGGGATGAACTGGGACTAAGCTGGTGGCTGGGAAATGCTCACAGTGAGTGATTCGTCGTCAAATTGTGGGGCCTAGAGCAGATATTTTCGGCTTCTCTGATGGTCTTTTCTGGTTATGAGGCCAAATGGCAGCATGTTTATTGATACCTTGAATTCTTTTACAAAGGAGTTTTTCTTTCTGAAACACTTCAAAACTGGGTAACAAAGCTGAAAATGATGTCTCCTGTACCGGTGATTGAATGCTTAAAGCATTTGGCCTGTAAGAGCACTCTGGTAGCTTGTTGTACTTGTAGAGTAGAAGGAACAATAGGCCATATGCATGAGGCGCTGCATCATCTATTTTGAAAGTTTTATGTCATTGCCTGAGGGAAATATCCTGCGGCATTGTTGATTCTTCACGAGTGAGGCGATTGGAAGCTTGCGATGCGCCTCAAGCAGGCCCGGAAAAAGGTACGGTGTAAAACAGGAACAAGTGGCGTCCGGCTCCGATGCGATCGGCGCCGTTACGTGGAGCCGGCGCCGTTGCTGTTCCGCCGGTATGCGCGGCCCGCGATTAGACTTCGTGCGAGGGCGTTCTTGCTAGCAGAAACGATATCCATCCCATGGAGTGCTGCATGACGCCAGTATAAAAGTATGCGGGGCACAGCGAATCAAAAATTATTACTGTTGACTGACAATTCTTCTCAGCGAATTGCAAAATTCGGTGAGAGCAGAATTGGATTTCCGAATGCTCAATATGCTGGCGTCATGTAGCACTTGATTGGCTAATTACTGCTTTCGTTGACGAGCGGAGGATATATGGAGGTCAAAGTGCCTACATAGTGTTTCCCAAAGTGTGTCCACGAACTGGAAGTTGTCTCAATCTTCTCACGGGGGTCCTGCTCCGTAACCACAAGCTCAAAGAAACGCGTGGTACGGACATACGACATCTGGCGGTGCTAGGCCATCATGGTAGATTAAAGAAATGGGGTTGTGATTTCCCCGGATTTTCTCGTAATTCGCCTGACTAAGTACAAGGATGATCCTGTTCGCGGAACTGGCCGAGGAATTCCGAACCCATGTCCCGTCGGAATGACACCCGACAATTAAGTTCCGAGCTTGCATCTCGTTCCGTCGAGGGTAATCCCTAGAAGAGGGGATTCTTTGCTTGCTAAAAGTGACATCTCACATTAGGCAAGGACAGCCCCTCATTCGCAACACTGACTGGCTTTCCCCTTCGCGGTCTAGCTTATTTATTTGGCTAAGTGCTTCTCCTACACGAATCAGTATTGCCTCTCTTCAGGTAATAGAACTCCTCGATTCCAACGGCACTGTTCATTTTCCACAATATGGGTGTCATAACATTGAAGGCCGGAAATGGTCTGGCCACTTCAAGTACGTTATCATGCGGATTCTCACAGCATTGAAAACCTGGGCTTACATTAAGATGGTAATCAGTCGAGAGCGGACTGTTTATCAACAACGAATTCGTCGAAGCCACGGCGGGCGAAACACTGGACATCGAGAACCCCTTCAACTTGGAGAAGCTAGCAACACTGTCTGCCGCTCAGGGGGCAGATGTAGACTTGGCTGTGAAAGCTGCCGAAGCCGCCTTCTATGGAGGTTGGAAAACCACCCTTCCTCCAGTGCGCGCAAAGCTTCTACACAGGCTGGCAGACCTGATTGAGCAGCACGCCGACGAGCTGGCCCTTCTTGAAGCCCTGGATGCCGGAATCCTTTTCAACGACTCGAAAGGCTTGCACGTGCCCAACGCTGTGTCTACTCTTCGTTATTTTGCTGGTTGGACTGACAAGATCGATGGAAAGCTTTTGCAAATACCTGAGGGCACAGCTTACACTCTTCGAGAGCCCATTGGGGTGTGCGCAGCCATCGTGCCATGGAATTGTCCTCTGTAAGTCCCGGGTATTCTGGCTGATATTTTGAAGCAAGCTGACGCGGATTCTCTGCCACCTAGCATGATTACTTCATGGAAGCTGGGACCCGCCATAGCCGCGGGTAATACTCTCATCATCAAGACCCCTGAGGCCGCGCCACTATGGGGGCAGAAGCTTGCTAGCCTGGTCAAGGAGGCAGGCTTCCCCGCTGGCGTCATCAACATTCTGTGCGGCGAGGGTGCCATTGCAGGAGCAGCGCTATCGGCACACCAAAAGGTGAAGAAAGTATCATTCACTGGAAGTACAGCCGTCGGCCGACACGTCCTCCTATCCGCCGCCAAGTCCAACCTCAAGAAAGTCACACTCGAGCTTGGCGGTAAGGGGCCGTCCATTGTTTTCTCCGACGCGGACTGGGACAATGCTCTCTTCTGGACATCATTAGGCAGCACAACCAACAATGGTCAGATCTGTGCCTCTGGTTCCCGAATCTATGTGCAAGATACTATCTACGACAAGTTTCTACAAGCATTTACTGAACGAATCAACAAGGCCGTACACGGCGATCCTGTTCTTCAGGAAACAACCAAAGGTCCAGTCATCAATGCATCCCAGCAAAAGAAAATCTTTAGCTACATCGAAGGAGCCAAGAACGATGGAACGAGGTTACTTCATGGAGGGGAGAAGCTCGACCATAAGGGCTACTTTGTCCCCAACACCGCTTTTGCTGATGTGCCTGAATCTGCGGCGATTATGAAGGAGGAGATTTTCGGACCAGTTCCGGTAAGTGCTTTATCCCAGCCCACAGGCTGGAGAAATGGCAGGAAAGCTGATCCGGGCTTCAGAGCATCGCCAAGTTCTCTACCGAACAGGAGGCAATACAAAAGGCCAATGATACCGAATATGGCTTGAGTGCTGCAGTGTTTACAAACAATGTTAACCGAGCTCAGCGGGTCTCGGCGGCCATTGAGTCTGGGCAGGTTACCATTAACTGTTGGGGAATGTTGCACGCCAACACTCCTTTTGGAGGTGTTAAGCAATCAGGATTCGGGAGAGATTTGGGCGAGGAGAGCCTTGATGGCTGGCTGAACTCTAAGACGGTCAAATACTTCAACATTCCTGAGACTTCCAAATTGTAGGTCAGCTACATCAACCACAGCTACGCTTGTAGCTTCACCTTAGGTAATCAAATTGGAGACAAACAAACAAACTGTATGAGGATGTGTCACAAGTTATACAATTCCATGCACAGGTTAGAAGCTTTGCCATGTTTCCCGGGATGGATAGTTGGCAAGTTTGAACCTAAACATGCAGATTCACGCAAATGGGGAAACACCATACGGCTCATGGTACATCTTTTGATACCATATTAGTATAAGATTGGACGGCTTAATTGTTTTATTAACACGAAAGTTGGCGTTGAAAAAGTCAGACCAGGATTTGATGTTCCCCCATGTCCTTCATAATATCTTGCCATCTAGCTGGTGTGGCAAGACCACTACGGACGAGATCTCGGTGATTCCATACAGCCTCGAGTATCTTTTCGCCAGACTTGGTATTGTAAATTCCAAGTAGGTGCATGCTATACCATCTGGAGCGAATATAGTCGCGCTGATCCAGGAGATCAAGCTCCGCCCCAAGCACCACCAAACACCAACCTAGGTTAGCTCCTGGGCCAAGGGCGTCTGGAACCTGCGTCAGAAGTTGAAGTGCTGTCTGAAGAGACTCCTCCATATCCGACGTGAGTGGCTCTTCGACTCCATGAGTAATTCGATAGACATATAAGTGTGACGTGTGCCTAAATATTTCGGCGGTGGCGATCATCCGCCGGCGCAGCTCTTCTTGCTCCAACCCCACCGTAGCCGAGTACGTTTCTCGGGCACCATCGCACAGGATTGAAATGACTGGAGTAGAGTTATCCTCCATCTTCGTAGCTTTAATTGCCTTTTGGAGGTTCTCAGACCGCCTGTGTATCTCCTCGAGGGGAATTCCAGCATCGTGGGAGGCCTTCTGTAGTTGCGAAGCGGCGCACTATCACCTCAATTAACTGCGTCTGAGCTTGGATTTAGGAGTCTAGATGACTTACCATCAGCTTGGGTAACCTGGAGGAGCATCCGAACAACGCGTCGATCGAGTCATTCTGCCCTATATCTAAGGGATTTGAGCATACATCAATCCACGACTCAACCTCCTGCATAACCGGTAATCCCACATTCAGAGCACACTGGGTTTCGATGAGACACACCCATGTCTTAAGGAACGGGTCTAAGTCAGAGTGATATCCTCGAGAGCGAATCCACCCCCGGATGGCATCGAAATGTCCTCTCCATCGCGGAGTCCCTGAGAACACCTGGCCGGTTTAGACACGTCAGCGAATGATCGTACTCCATGTGATGGGGACAGTAATCAAGTTTTGTTGATTACCTCAAATGACACCAGAAGTAGCATGATGGTGAGAGTGACGGGGCTGTTCAGGTCACTTGCACTTCCGAAACGGCCCTTGAGGGCTGCAGCGGCGGCCCTCAGGTATCGACGCGAATCGTTGTCGCTTATTTGCTGCCAACGACTATGATGTGAGGATGCAACGGCGAGTGCAGCATTCATTAGACCGGGATCATGAAGTGCAAGTGGTAATAGAGAGCGATAACCGTTCTCATTGTAATCGATAGCTAGCGCGACGCGAGCGAGGTTTTCTAAACGAATATATCAGCATATCAAGAATATGCGAGCTAGCCTTGATGGTGATGGGTGACAACTCAGGTATTCACACATACTCATAAAATGCTGCATGAAATAACTATCCTGTGACGGAAGCCCCAGCGATGACAAAGCTTGAGGCACGCAGAATTGATTTCGGGGCAATGTCTGACGAGTATCATAGTTCATGCTCGGAAACCCTCGCGTATCCGGGGATCCATCAGATGTTCGTCGTGGTCTCTTCTTTCGGCGAATGAAATCTGCGGGCCATCGCGGCCTGATGCCGTAGCCTTGACATCTTATTCCCCTTTCGGCGCAATTCCTGCATCCTAGAACGGAGCACAACGGTGATGTTAGCACTTGATCGGCGTTCAATCCACTATGTTCTTGAAGAGGGTGAGTTGGTATGGCTGTGATGTGTCAACTGTGAGGAAACCACCTACGCGGCAAGCTGAGATCGCATATGCGGTTTTGCTTCAAACATGTCCAACAGGCACCACTATCGTTTTGTAATGTTGTTGGAGGAAGATTCCGCGCATCCGCCATTGGAAAGGAAGATTACAGAGCACTGCCTGAAGTCCGCTGACGAAGGTTGGCTTGTGAAGCTTCCAGTGTCAGCACAGAATGGATCGTTTAGATGTGTGATTTGCGATGGGCGGGGGGGATGTGGAGATGGCGTGGACTAGCTCGAGAGCTGACATGTTGAGGTGGCAAGCATGAACCTGTAGACGGGAAACGGAATCAGAACGAGTCGCAGTTCCGAACAACCTTCACTTCCCCGCAATTATGTTATCTTCATAGCCCTCGTCTTGCGCATGGACTGTAGCCGGATACCCCGCGTGTTATCACTTGTGCCGGCGGAAACCCTTGTCTGCTTGCCTGTGTCCAATCAGAACCTTCGATGACCATCCCGGATATATTGCATAGCTGATAGAATGGAGCTGGACTAACTACCTCTTTCGCATCTGACTTGGGCCATATCCGTTCATGGTCAGTGCCGCCCGATTTCATCCGAGTCTCAAATCACCTCACCCTATGCGGCTTTTCATGAGAAATTTCTTTGCATGTCGACTATATCTCAAATTAGGATTGAGCCTAGCATGACTACATAAAGGGATTTTTGCCACTGCTAAGGCCTATGTTCATCTCCGCCCATAGACTGTCGCTCCCTGTCATGAGCTGTCTTAGCAGTCGGGAGTCAAAATCTTCCTGATATCCAGAGAGGTCGGTAAAAGCGAAAGGATCTGTAAGCGAATCGACAAGACCTATCGGATCAACGAGGGAGCCTTTTTCTGCATCCATACTTTGGCCCATCATACTCGTCTCAGACATAGACGGCAGAATCGCTTCAGATGACTCTAATAAGCTTCCTACCAACCCAAAGGGATCGCCAGTTTTCTTTCCGCCGTGAGATTCCAATGCATCGCCATCTTCTTTGTCTGAGTGGGTGGACTCCTGCCTGCCGGGCTCTATATCCTCCGAAAGATGACGGGCATAACTGTGAAGCCAATATTCTTTACGTTGAGAGCCGTGACCGGGTTCAATCTGAGCTTTATCAAAATGCGGTTGATGATTTGCTTGGCCGCTTGAGACGTCCTCACGAAATCTGCCTTCAGCGTTTGACACGCTACTGGGGATAAGCGGCACCCACTCCGGCTCCTTCATATCGACATATCTACTGAAGTAGGTTGAGAAAACATCTTCGACAGGGGTGCCACTGACGTGTTTCAAGGGAACATTGATGTCGTGGACCCGGATCAAGACTTTGATCTAAATCAGATCAGGTTTCGATTTAGCTCCAGGGCGCTTGCAGAGTTATAGAGACGGATAATTCAACATACCCAGTCATTCGCGGGAGTATAAAAACTGCTCGCAGCCCCTAAAGCAACGAAAAGGAACTTAAGGGTGTCTGCTATCCAAGGACTATGGGGCCTTGGGGCACGGTGAAGATAATTGACCAGGACAATTGCACTCTGCATACATGCATACCCAACTACATGAATGTTCTGGTACGGCATGTTAATAAGGAAGCCAAACGATAGCAAAGTTCAACTTGAAATGTAACCCACCCGAAAGAAGTCTCCTTGCCACACCAATTCTTTGCAGATGGTGCAGATGGCTACTGCGCTCGCCTGACAGCGATGAAGTCTCTCCTCAACAAAAAGCTGTGGTGCAGCTGGAAAGTTTAATTGTCTGGAGCATGCTTCCGAATTTTCGTCAGGCCTGGTTCTCTTTGGAATTGGAAGAAAGTTTCGGTTCAAGCAGATAACACAGCAATGCCAAATGAGGGAACACATGGCACTCTGGACACGCTGTTCCTGTGGCAGATGCTCGTCCTCGGATGACCCTGGATGGCGTCGTTCCAGCCGTTGTAGTAGCAACTGTTCTAACTCCACCTGGTAAGTTCTGAATCTTGAATGCAGGCTCCAGGGCGGTGGGTTTTGCTTGGAGAACCCTGAGGAGCAATAGAGCTGGATGCGAGCAAATAACTGGAGAAGTTCCAACAGCTGCGTGAAGAATTGATTGCTGCTGGTGTCGCTATTGGGCACTTGATTGCTGTGGACATTCCATGTCGGACAGCGTGGCTGCAACGAGGAATGACTAAAAGATATCATCGTTTCCGAGATTTCGAGGTATTTCTGGACTCGATGTAATAGTTCGAGCTCTCTCGGTTTGAGGTCTTCGTTTAAGAGAGCCAATTGTACCATACTCTTAGCTAGTGCTATGCTTTGGGTCAGTGGCGTACCAAGAAAGGCTCACAGTTTCAAGAAACTTGCCCAAGTCCATCCACGCCTGTCGCCCATCACCGCGACTTATGCTATACTCAATGAGTACGCAATAAGTGAGTACAGTTGACGGTTCACTTCCAGGAGCACTGCTTAGATCGACCTGATATCTTGCGCTCCGTTCAAAGTCCCTTGCAAGCTTGGATGCTGAAGGTTCCTTGACAGCTTTATGGACAGAGAAGCCAACACTGTAAGCACAAATGGCTAGCAGTAAGCTGCGCGTGCAGGTGCCCGCGCAAATTGTCTCGATGAGTTCATCTGCGGGTACTATGAGTCCTAACAGCGAGCTTGATCGACAGTAGAATAACTCCACAAGATGCGCACAAACGTCCGGGTCTACCGTATTCCAACTAGATGCGTCTCGGCGTTTGAACTTAGCCCTTGTTCTTGAAGAGTAGTTGAGGGTATGACTGATACATACAAGGAATCCGGAGTGCTGGGATCCATCAACACAGACACAAGTCCGCCTCGCCACTCAGTCGCTGGCGGAAAGACATCTTCTTCGGAATCAGGGTCGTCATCGTCTAGATCATTGGTAGCAACGTTTTTAATGGAGCTTGCTACATTAGGAGACGAAGGAAGGTAATCGCCGCCAGAGAATGAGCTTATCTGGTCGACGTGCCGGTCAGAAGGTCTCGAGGGCGCGGGCGCAATCAGGCATATCCGGGAAGGCCGGCTGCTGTTGGCTCGTGGCCGCGGTCCGCGGCGATTGCGGTTCCTATCATCGAAGTGACACGGATGACGATTTTCGGCACAGAGCTTGCATGGAGCAGTACCAGTGCACTTGACCTATGTAATTGGAAAATCAGGACTCCCGTTGCACCCAGTCGAGGCGGGGACCATCAGTAAAACCAACTTACTCGTTTCTTGCGGCAATAGTCACAAGCAAGTGTGACCTTTCTTCTCAGACTGCCGTAGCCAGGATCCACAGAAGCTTCGGGCATCGTGAACTGAGCTTATGTCTCCGTCGACGAATGGCTTACCAGGGGCGTCAGATGAGGCTGGGGAATCAAGAACGGCCACTTGGTGGCTATCGGTCGATGGAAAGAGTGACCAACGCGTTACAATTCAGAGTGCCCAGCTTTCAGCTGCCTGGGTACAGGACACAAAACGATGTCGGGCGAGTCGGCAGAGCATGAACGGGTACAATGATGTACAAGTTGCAAGTAACGAGGCTCACTGTGGGACTCACGCAGGGATACCCAGGCCCAGATCCCAGCCGGATCCATCTCACCCTGGTTGGTCTCACTCCCCGCCCACCGGCCCCTGCTAGTGCGGGAGCCGTGAGCTGCCATACCGCAGGACTCCTATCCGACTACTCTAATTGGTCCTAATTTTCCGGAGCAGTTCGTCAGGAGGTCTGCGAGTTGCCATGAGGCTTCGTCAGCGAACAGCTCGGTACGTGTGCTCATAGGTTCCTGCTCCCGGCCAATTCTTGTCCAATCGTTGATGTAGCAGAGTATGGCGTCTCCTGCTCCATTTGAGAATCGTACATGTTTGCTGGTGCACTGTTCATTTAGCGGATAATATGTTGAAACACAGCAAGATAAATGTAGTTACCAACTGCTTGTCAAGGAGTAAAAGCGAAAACTCTCGATCTTTGTCTAAATAATTTCGAAACTTGTTAGGTACCTTTCCGTGTTGCCCGAAATGGTAGACTCTAGAGATGGTTTTACCTGGACGCCCAGCGGGGGCTTGCGCCGCGGCTTGCCCACCATTGGAGTTGTTGAGCCGCCTGTGTATACCTCGCCCTTGTTCGATGGCAATCTCGCGTACGACGTCATTGTAATTGGTGCTGGTTATGCAGGCTTGGTGGCAGCTCGAGACCTGGCTACGCAAGGTGCGCACTGTAGACCTCTTTCACTATGATAAGCGCTTATAAACCATCCAGGGAAGAAAACTCTTTTGATAGAAGCCCGCGATCGACTTGGCGGACGCACATGGCACGCAACCATTGATGGCTTCAATTACGAGATGGGTGGCACGTGGATACATTGGCACATGCCCCATATCTATCGCGAAGTCTCTCTATATGGGCTCCAGGACGATTGGCTTGTTACACAGCAGTCCGGCAGCAAAGAGGACTACTTCACCCTAACCACCCGCAATGCCCAACGCAACATGACCCACGACGAAGAGGCTAGTCTATTTCATTAGTCATAGATGATAAAGGCCCAAAGGCTCAAAGGCTCAATGCTAACCTTTCACCAGGCCGACATGTTTGGACGCGTGTGGCGGATGTTTTGTGATGTAGATGGCGACGACCTTCGACAACACTGGAAGTTCCCATTTGGAACAAAACAGTCGCCCGAGCTATCGGAAGAGTGGGACAAGATTTCCTGCCAGGACCGGCTCAATCAAATCCAAGATCGGCTCAGCCTGGAAGAGAGATCGATGCTCGAGGCATTGCTGAAGCAGATGGGTGGGACTTCCCTCGACAAGATGGGTCTCCTCAACGCCCTTCGATGGTGGGTACTGGGCTCCCACAATCCGACTGGCCTGAACGACATTGCTCTGCACACTAGACTGCGCAGCGGTAATGGTACTTTGCACAGACGGATTTTTGAGCATGCGGTCTCGTCTGGAAATCTATCATACAGCTTCAACTCAGCAGTCAGTAAGGTAGTGGACACGGGTGAGTATGTCACAGTGTTTTCCAAAAACGGCCAATCGTGGAAAACCAAGTCGGTTATTGCAACTGTTCCGCTGAACGTGTTGGCCGATATCGAATTCTCGCCAGCGCTTCCAACGGCGAAAGTTGAGGCCAGCCGTCAGGGTCAAGTCAACTTGTGCAACAAGCTGCACGTAGACCTTGATGGTCCCGACTACAAATCGTGGACATCCTTCGCTTCTCCTGGAAGAGGTTTTGTATGCGCTCTGGGAGATCATCTAACACCGGCCAATAATTCTCACCTGGTTGCCTTTGGTCCCGATCCGTCCTCGCCTGGTGGCATACCCCTATCGGATATAGACCAGGTAAAAAAGGGAATTCTGCACCTGCTACCTGAAGGGAAGAGAGCCGAAGTCGACTTCCATCGTATAGTATGTCTTCACCCTATTTCTGTTGAAAGAATTGTCTAAAATGTGTTTTCTCAGGTTGCCCATGACTGGGTCAATGACGAGTTCGCCAAGGGTACTTGGTGCTATATGGCCCCAGAATTTACGCAGAAATATGTTGCTGCTCTGCAGAAGCCGCATGGAAATATCCTGTTCGCTAGCGGGGATTATTCCGAGGGTTGGAGGGGTTGGATCGATGGTGCTGTGCAAGCAGGTATGGAAGCGGCACACACGGTCATTCAGCTTCAGCGCAAGAATCTGAAGGAAGCCGGCGAAACGAACGTCAACGGCATCAATTCAACAAAGCTTTGAAGGCTTTAAGACATTGTTTGCTTGGGTATTTGGCAAAAGATCAGATCAATCTTGCAGCGCCACCCAATAACGTAGTGAGAACCGTAGTCATCAGAATCCGATCCATATAACGACTCTGAATCAGCATCAAGCATCAAGTAGGCGTAGACACTTTCTGTTACCTATCCAACACATATTCTGAGGACTTCTTGTTTTATTACTATGTATTTCCCAGCACTCGTCGATAACATGAAGGTATGCCCGGCTAACTTGTTCACGTTACTGAGCCTTTCCGCTATTATGCGAGAACCGGACGCCTGCCAAAGCTTCAATTAGTTATACAACTAAAAAGAGACCGAAGTCCATATTTTGTGATAGATAGCTGTATATTTGAATGAGACAAAAACTTTGGATACACTGCAAAACCCAAATGCACTGTCCTATCTTTCCGCTCGACCTTCTATGGTTTGCATCAGGCCATGATACCTGTACCTGCCGTATGTAGTCCAGGACATCGTCGCCGCTGCGAGACCACCGCATACCACCACTGAAGCGTAATTCATGTTCGCTGTGGTGACGGGCTTATACGTAGGGAAGCACATCATGATGATGAGGCAGAGGGACCAAGCTAGGGCCACTGTGGCGACGAGCCGATGGTATTTTCCCAACGAAAAGGGCCCCTTTGGTAAGCTACAATGCTTGAATCCGAACAACACGGCCATGCATATGGGCATAGCGTACGAGATAATGAGCGTAACGGTGCACGCGCTGGAAAGTCCGTAGTATGCCGTTGCGTTGCCGACATAGATGAGACTCAGAAGACATACAATAGCCCAAGTAATCAAGAGCGAAAGGATCGGGGTCTTTGTGCGGCTGTTGACCTTGGAAACGGATTGAGGGAGGCCTCCGTCGCGAGCGAAGGACCAGATCACACGAGATGTGGCCGTCATGATGCTGGACCCCACGCCAAGAAAGCCCATCAGAGGTAGGTAAAGGGTCATGCCAACCGTTACCGCTTTGTTGCCACCAGATACGTTGTAATAAAGTTGTGCCATGAAGCTGATCGTGCCTGTAGGTCCGCTTAGAACCCCGGAGATATCTGTGATGCAAAAAACAACTCCAATGATCCATGGAAACGTCAGAACGGCACTGCACGCTATGTTGATGATCACTGGATGATTATGAGCATGTTAGCAAGGCGAATCACCGTGCTTTTGCTGCGCTGTTAAGTGGGACTCACAGCTTCGTGGCAGGTCACGCGACGCATGCTTCATTTCCTCGGACATGTGTAGCGGACTATCCCAGCTTACAAACCCAATTGCAGAAGTGAGAAGCCCGATAAGCCAGCTAATCTTCAAAAATGTGTCAGTAAGTTTGCAAACACTCTGGAGCAAGAAGATCCGAGAAACTTTACTTACTCCGGGACTTTCCCAACCGCTCAAGCTCGTGGAATCCGTAAACACATACTTGGCAGTGTTCTTCGGATTAACACGAACCAAGAGGTAGATAACTGTGGCGAAATAGCCGACAATGTGTACGAACATCGCGACAAACAGCAGGCGATGCAGCATCTTGACCTCGAAAACTGCAAATAATGTATAGAATGTCGCGAGGCCGATGACAATCTGCCAAAAAGCGCTTGGAATTAGCGAACTGAGGTTTCTCGTATAGACGAACTGGAGACCTATGATAGGATCAAACTCACAAGTGCAGTGTGCCATCGCTCGTATGTGTAATCGGGACTGAAGAGAATTGCCCACGCTTGGATCTGCATTGCGGTAGCAAAGATGCCGGCAAGTGCGCATAGAATCCAGCCAAGCATTGTCATCCAGCCTGCATACCACGAAAGGATTCTTTGGAACTTTGGTGGCGAGAGCTCGGCCACGTAATGGTATTGGCCGCCTGCCGTCGGAATCATGCTGGAGTACTCTGCGATGCAGAGGACAGTCAGCAGAGCACCGAGGCTGCTTGCCACGAAGCCCCATACCAAACTTGAACTGCCTCCTGACATCAGACCCTGGGCCATTGTGGACGAGATTGCCTCCCAGGTGATACTGGAGCAGAACGACATGAATGCGAGCGACCAAATGTTGAAATTGCGGCGGAGCTCTGACGGCTCTAAGCCAAGTTGCTGAAGTTGGATATCATCGTCGTTGATTTGGGATTTCTTCTCGCTGAGAGCGGCATCCGTTTCGTCTGAGTGGCTGATTTTCGACATTGTTGTCCCAGTCTTAGTCGAGACTGTTGTCTGAGCTACTATGGTTGTTTAGAATACTTTCGGTTTAACGATACAAACTGTCACCTGCACGCCTGACTGCTTTATCGCGCAAAGTGTTAGTATGAAGATCGTGCGTCTTCTCCTGTTTTGTAGCAAATGCTTGCATCAGGGCTGCCAATTCCGACCCCAAGTTCAACTGCTATCTCCAAGCTGTATTCTGTTGTTGACGGTCGCATGCTTTTCCCCACTGGATCGGGTATCGCGCCGGAAAATCACAGCCTATGAGGAACGTTCTGATAACACCAGATGACCGATGACCAGGGTTAATGCAACCCCAGGAACCGGAGCTTAATCAGGGCGAGTGTATCCGGATGCGCAGTGACCCATTGATTCGACAGGGAAAACATGTCTAGTGTGTAAGTGCATAGCAAGGCCCAAACGATAACGCCGGCATAGCGATGGAAGAATCGGCTCCGAAGCAGCGAGATGCGAAACATCGCCTCACGACTGATAAAAAACGGTTCCGATGGATTACTTTAATCATCACAACGCAAACAATACGCATTGATTTCTCCACAAGCTTCAGTCTCATCATCCCATCTCACACAGCGCACCTCGCAAACTTGACATACAGGCGTACCAACGATGGCATCTACAGACGAACTGCGAGTGGTCATTGTCGGAGCGGGCTTTTGCGGTCTGACAGCAGCAATTGAGTGTAAGCTTCGAGGCATGCACCCAATCCTCGTCGAAGCATACCCCGGTGCCAGCTCTCACGGTGACTTGCTGGACTTTGTGCGAAATGCCGGTCGGGTCTTCGAGTCGTGGAGAGGAGGAAAGGTTGGCCGCGCGCTCACCGCGGTGGGCGTGAACGCTGCCAAGTACCTTGAGTTCTTCAACGCCGACAACGAACTCCTGCATAAGGACCCGTGGCCGCAGGGCACCGAGTTTCAGTACGTCTACGCCGGTCATCGCGGCGAAATGCATGAAATTGTGTACAGTTACGCTCTGGAGATTGGTGTCGACATGCGCTTTAACACACGCGTCGCCAAATACCTCGACACTGACGAGGAAAGGGGCGTAGTCACCGATACTGGCGAGAAAATCCTTGGTGACGTGGTCTTGGCTTGTGACGGGCCGAAGTCAATTGCGCGCGACCAGTTGCTGAACCTGACGGAGAGCAAGGTCAACAGCGGCTATGCAATATTCCGGGCATACTTCAACATCACTGATGAGCTGCGCAAGGCTCCTGGGATTGCTGAGTTACTTCCGGAGGGCGAAGACTGCGTTCGATGCTGGGTTGGACGCGACATGCACGGCTTCATTTACACGTGGAAGAATGGAAGGCGAGTTCATTTTGATTTTAATGTCCCCCCAACCTTGCGCTCTCTTCATTGTGCTTTCACTGTGGGCACATCACCGACATCATGAATCTATAATCTAACTGGGATGTAATACTTTTAGGGATTGTGCTTGGGTCTTAACTCACAAGGACGAGACAGACATTGCAGAGTCGTGGTCCGAGAAGACCACCAGGGCCGACGTTCGATACTTCCTGGACAAAGCCAAGTTCCCTGAAGTATGGTACACTATTCTCGAGGCCACTCCAGAGGACCGATTAATTGACTACAAACTTGTGTGGCGAGACCCTCTTACCACTTGGCTCTCCCCTACCAAACGAGCCGCGGTTATGGGTGATGCAGCACATTGTCATCTTCCTACATCAGCTCAAGGAGCCTGTCAAGCGGTCGAAGACGCCGCCGTAGTTGCCATGTGCTTGGAAAAGTCCAAGGGGGATGTGGAACTGGCCTTGCAGGTCTTTGAGCGTATCCGATTCAACCGGTCTCATGTTATTCACCAGGCATCCATATCAACCCGAAATATCTATCACCAACACGACTGGACGCCTGAGTATGTTTCAAAGCACCCTAGCTCCCTGGTCATTCCGCTCTTTGACTGGATCACCGAATACGATGTCTACAAAGAGGTTGATACGCATTTCGACCACCTGGCTGAGGATGTAAGGAGAGGAAAGCAAGGCACTATTGAACAATTGGCGCTGCCAGCCGGTGGCAATTACGATGAGATGGAGATCACTGCAAACAAAGAGGTTTTGTCGGACCTGGGAAGTAAGCCTGCGATTGTTGCCTTGGAAGCAAGTTCTGTGCGGGCGTAAGCATATGAATCATTTTTGTTTGAGGTGGTCGTGGTATAGTTGGCAGTCAATGCTCCCTCCTGAAGCAGTCCATATTGCGTTTGTCAATCGCATCCCATGTGACGGCCTCAAGATATTCTGTCATTAAATGCGAGATGTTCATCTTTTGCATGAAATTCTTCCTGGGACAGTTTGACAATACTTCACAAATACCGCTTCCTCTACCTTAAGACTCTATCACCTGGGAGACGTCATTGAATCAATCAATCAAATGCACCCGTAACCAAGAGGTTTCACTCAATGTTATCACAAGAGTCGGTGATTCGCGCTCTCGTTTTACAATCGTCACCTGTTTGGAAGCAATACTTCGGCCTACTGTGTTTGGGCAATTATTCGCTATGGCACAAAATACTGCGCAGGCTCTTCGAATTGACTTTATCTCATTGAATAAACTGTCTTCCTCTTCTATTTCGGCAAATAAGCCTCCACAGTGATTTCAATATGTAGCCCAGGGAAGACCAAAGATTTAACCTCCACGCCCGTCCACACAGGTCGGGTATTCTTCAGATAAGACTTTGCAATTGGGATCACCACACCAGCAATGCCTTTGCCATTGTGCGCAACTTCAAAAGTTTTCACCTGTTCCTGAGTTCAGCATGCAGACTACATCACCGGGGTTGGGTACAAAAGCCATACAGAATAGACGTGCTCCCATGCGTCGTCGCCAAGACCAGCCGCCTTGAGGCTGCGAGAGACATGTTCGAAGGCTTCTTTTACTTCATCCTCGATATTTTCAGGAATGGATCCGTCGTCCTTGATGCCAAGCTGACCGCCAACTATGATTCGGCTGGCATTCGGTGGCACGACCACGGCATGCGAGATGCCAAAGTCTTGGGCTGAGGCTTCACCTCCGGCCCAGTCAGCGAAGCGGAAACCATACTGTGTGAGCGTTGAGTGTGCCATATTCGGAATGCACGGAAACTATTTGCGGAAGTTTTGCCATTTTGGCATCGCCACTGTCTCACGTTCTTGGGTTCATATACCAAAATTGAATCTGTGCGTTTCTTTCGTTCTACCAGTAACAAAATCTTCCCTTCAATAGTTGCCATCGGAACCAATAACAGGACCTCGGAACCACTCTTCGGGTGGCCGGGTGGGATACTCGGAGGCCGCGGGCTGATGTGAAACGACGAAGTCAAGCAATCAGACCGGGAAAATCAGCTTATTGGTTGATTCTTATCTGGTCCTCGCAACTTCAGGTGTCCGGATATTTTCTGGACAGCTAATTATTTCCTATCGGTCAGCTTCTTGGTTGGTAATTGCAGCCACCTCCTAGGCCACAAGCAGCTAAGCTACACGATATGGTGGAGCAAGATTGCTAGGATGAATGCGGGGTAACTACCTTGTAGAGCAGGGGTTATCACTGTTTTCTAATCTACAGGTACACTCTCAGTAGGGAAAGACTGATTGAATGATTATGCAATAAAGCCGTACTAGCTATGCCGTGTTCATTCCTCGACAAGTTATGTTAAACATTGATTTTCTGAACTCATGCACATCGACGGCGTCTTGCTTTTCAAACTCCACCGCGCTGAGCTTCAAGCCATGGCCCTCTCTTCAAACATTGTTGTGTTGGTAAAACAGAAATGGCATTTGGTCCTGCCATGCTTGGTGCTGGTCTATTTTCTGTGGAATCGTTACCAAAAGAGGCTATCCAAAGTTCCTGGTCCTTTGATAAACTCACTCACTACGCTGCCACGAATGTGGTCGGTCTACCGAGGCCACCATCACCTGGACGAGCTGAAATGGCGTACCAAGTATGGCAAAATCGTGCGTGTAGCGCCAAACCTCGTAGCGATATCCAACGTGGATGAAATCAACCAGATATACGGCATCGGCACCAAGTTCATCAAATCTCCATTCTATGATCTTTCAGCTGTCTATGACGAGGAAGGCCTGGTCCCGGATCCGTTCGTAATTCGACATGACAAAGGACTCCACTCGCGCATGAAGCGCAACGCTGCCAATGCATACAGTATGAATGGGTTGGTACAGTTCGAACCGTGGATCAACACCGTCATGGACCGATTGGTCGCCATTTTGGACAGGAATGCCTTATCTGGAACAGTCTGCGACTTGGGAAACCTGTTCAAGATGTTCGCCATGGACGCAGTGTGCACTTTGACCATGGGGCGAGACCTCTCCTACATGGAAAAAGGTGACCATCTCGGCTTCTTCCCAACTCTCGATCTCTTCACCAGTTACATGTCTATTGTAAGTCATGTGTAGCACGAGACTGAAGTAAGAGACGTAGTACAAGGGTCAACTGACAAAAACTGCTAAACTAGATGGGCCATGTGCCTTGGCTGCATCCAGTCTTATTGGGCAACCCAACAATCGCAAAGTACATGACCGGTAGTGATAAATCTGGCACGGCCTTATTTGATCTGGCGACCAAGGAGCTTGAGAGAACGCGGTGTGAGCCTCCCTCAGAGGATGCGCCCATGACATTTTTAGCCCGATTAGGCCTCAATCAGGACGCGAATCCCGAGTCGATTACAGATCGTGAGATCATAACTCATGCCTTTGGGAATCTCTCAGCCGGTTCCGACACCACAGCCGTCGCTATGAGATCCGTCTTCTACAACATTCTCCGCAGCCCTAGAACTTATGCGCGGTTGGCGAAAGATGTCCGGGAAAACCTACAGTTGCCAGTCACTTTCACTAAAGCATACGCAATTCCTTACCTACGAGCAGTCATTCAAGAAGCTATGCGCTTACATCCTTCTGTTGGTCAACTGCTTGGTCGAGTGGTACCTCCTACAGGAGCCACAATAGGCAAGTACTACCTGGCACCAGGGACAGAAATCGGTATGTCTCCGTGGGTGGTTCATCGCGACCCGGATATTTTCCCAAATCCTGAGGCATTCATCCCGGAGAGATGGATTGTTGGTGAAAACGGTACAACCGAGGCTCAGCTTCGCCGAATGGAACGATCATTTCTTGCATTTGGTCATGGATCGCATACATGCAGTGGCAAGCATATCAGCATCATGGAGGTCACCAAATTAGTTGGAACACTGATCTTGAAATATGATATGGAGTACGTTAAGATTGGGGGAGGTTACACGTTTGTGAATCATTGGTTTACATCTCAGACTGGTTTGAATGTAGTGTTCCACCACGTTAAAGGAAGCAACGCTTAGATGCAGCAGGAGAGATAAGCCACTCACATCCTTTTTCCCTCCTATCCTAGCCAGTCACAAACAGTCAGTTTTCACATACGCCTAGGGAAAGGCGTTACAATGAGTGGATTTCAGCTTGTCTTCAGCTGAACGTAATTCTGACAAAAGCAATGATGAGTTTACCCTGACAATCACACAGGCTAGAGATGGAATACCTGTATCCTACAAACTGCAGCTATGATTACGACCTGGTCCATCTCGTAAGTTCGGCACGAAGGTCTCCAGGAAACGAGAACAAGTAGGGACTTTGAGTCAAAGTATTTCACGACATCAGTTTAAGGCAGGAAACTTCATGCTAGAGTCAACCGGATGAATGAGCAACGGCACATTTAAGAGCCTATGGTCATCTCTGGTCGTCTGGTCATTAACTTTCTTATTCTGAATGTGCACAAATCTGAGCAATTGGCTACATCACGATGATTATGAGTTCCGACCTAGAGTTCAGACCTCGCTGCCATCTTGATATTACAACTTGTAGGTTGCCTCCGTATATGTTCAATGGTAAGCCTCTAGCTTCAATCTTGCGGCAATATGTGGCATGAAGGTGAGATGACATTCTGTTGCCATGTGAATACACATCCGTCGGAGAGTATTCCGCATCAATTGCGCCTTCCGCCTGACTTCACCTTCCTTCCCGTCTGGTACAGGCCCCACTCTCATTCACCTCATCTCGTCCCACGTTGAATTCTTAATCCCACGAAAGAGTTTTCACCCCTTCCTCTTGTCTCGTCCCTATCTCATCACGACTCTGAGTTGGTTCTAGTCGTCGTCATCGTCGCTCACAAGATATCGCTTTTCATACGCAGACGATGTCAAGAAGCCCCTGAGAATCCTCTAGGTAATGATCTCTAAGTATATTTTCAGGTTTTGGCATCTTTTGACTTGCTTCCAGAACATTGAATCGGCTTCGCACTCGGGATCTCACGAAATTGGCTGCTTGTTCAGCTTTCACGCTCGCTCCCGACTACCATCAACGCCGAATCCCAGAATCGAGACTTGTATGCAGAGCTCATCCCTCCAGCTGCAAGGTAGGATAATCTCTGATTTATTTGGCGGTCATGTATGCTGATACACACACTCCAGAGGCGAAGGACGTCGTTCCATACACGATGGTGAACAACGCATTTCAGGGCCCCAACCCAGGCCAGGCTCAGAACCCGAATCAAGGTCTTCCCGCGAACCAGAACCAAGGCCTCGCCGCAAACCCAAACCCTGGCCCTGCCCCCAACGGGCTTCCAGCCTTTGTGATGCGACCCAAAGGACCTCAGTTGCAGGACATGGCCGACCCAGCGTTCCTGCAAAACCCGCCCGCCCAGCGCCCGCCTCTCGGCCCACTCGATTGGGCATTCCACTCGGTCAACAACCCGCAGCTCAGAGTTCTGCTTGCCTATGAGAACCCGCAGAACCTGAACATGCAGGTTTGGATCGATCCGATCAACATTGGAAGCACCATCGAGCACTGCGACCCCTGCTTTCAGGGCCCTCAGGGCCAAATCCACAAGTGGAAGGGACCACACACGATTGCATACCTCGCAAACGGTGCCAAGCTTGTTCGAGGCTTTGGCTGGACTCTGACTCCTCAAGGAGAGCTCATCAATCTGAGCGTGCTTTACCTGCCTATCAACATCACCTTCGGCAAGACTGTCGTCACGGTCGGAGAAGTCCTACAGCACCTGATGAACAAGGTCAAGGACAGCTTCCCCCACGGTCCGGCTCTGATTGCTGGTGGCAACCTAACCCCAGTTCAGCTGAGCAAGACCATGTTCGCAGCCACTAGTCAGTACCATGGCACCGTCAAGCACTTAATCCACTTGTGCGACTGGATCGGCGGTGTCCCTCTTCAACAGACCTACTATTGAGGGAGTTGTTCTTTGACAACATGAGGTTCTTTGGGATTTGTTTTGCCGCAAAGGAAACATTGTTGGCTTTGTCGCGGGAGGTATTTTGTTCTAGGTCGAGTTAACTTCAAATTATTCTAAGGAGCACAGCAAGGATTGGAGATTTTGCTGCCCCAACTCCAACGTCGATTCATTGCATTGCAGTTGACAGATAATACAAGAAAACCGAAGCAAGTGTTCCGCGAACTTCTGTGCCACCTCCAATTGAACCCCAGTCATCTCGAAATATCCCACAGAATAAGGTTAGAGCTAACTCCCTGCCCATGACGCAAGAAGCTCAACCAAAACTCCATGTCCGGCTCCTGGAATGTGGGTCCCGGCTGCAACTTTGCTTTTCCCCAATCCATCTTCTGGTCGGAGCTTTGTAGGAGGCGGGGAAACTGAAGCCGAGGTCAAACCAATGACGCCAATTGTAGCACAGATATCGTCGATTTCAAATCTTCCCCTCTCTCAACAAACACCATCCGTCATATTGATATCTTGCCATCGATCAGCCGTCCACGCCGCCAGAAGCATCAATTCCTCTCCAAATCCCTTGATATTACCCAGATACAGTTTTTGATTCTCTCTAATCAGTCACCATGGTCAAAGTCGGCGACTCCCTGCCCTCCGGCACCAAATTCACGTAAGCCCCTCCCTTCGACCCATTGACGACAGAGGACTGACCAAACCTCCAAGCTACGTCCCTTACGACCCCCAAACCGAATCCCTCACAGCCTGCGGCCTCCCGATATCCTACGACGCCTCCGCCGAATGGGCCAACAAGAAGGTCGTCCTCTTCGCCGTCCCCGGTGCCTTTACCCCGGGCTGCTCCGCCCGCCACCTCCCCGGCTACATTGAGAAGCGCAAGGACCTCGTCGCCAAGGGTGTCGACATCGTCGCCTGCATCGCGTACAACGATGCCTTCGTGATGAGCGCCTGGAGCAAGGCCAACAACGTCAAGAACAGCCCCGAGGAGATCCTCTTCCTTAGCGACGGCGAGCTGGCGTTCAGCAAGCAGATCGGATGGACGATGGGCGAGCGGTGTGCGCGGTACGCGCTCGTGATTGACAACGGAAAGATTGTGTACGCGGAGAAGGAGGAGGTCCCGAAGGAAGTCAGTGTTAGCGGTGTTGATGCAGTGCTTGCGAAGTTGTAGATGAGCTCAGTACAGGTCTGAACACACAATCCCAATGGACGCACCGCAAGTCCTGTTTTCCCGTCCTGGAACAACTTCTTTGACCCCTTCTCCAATGGGCTCGCCATCACCGTTGCCTCCAATCGTCTTCAATTGTCTCCGTCGTCTCCGTCGTCTCCGTCGTTTCCGTCGTCTCCGTCCTCTCCGTCCTCTCCGTCCTCTCCGTCCTCTCCGTCCTCTCCGTCCTCTCCGTCCTCTCCGTCCTCTCCGTCCTCTCCGTCCTCTCCGTCCTCTCCGTCGTCTCCGTCGTTGTGGAAAAGATCTGTTTCAATCGTGATGTTCGAAATCGGTTTCCAGTTGGCATCGTCCTCCGCGAGAGGGCCTCCAGTGGGGAGCTTGAAGGAGTTGAACGGCCATCTCTGCAGTGACTCCTCCACCGGCACCCGACAGTATGTGATGTTGGAATCGACGTCGGAAGAGCCTATCTGCACCTTGGCATTTCGGGCAACGAGCAGATGATCGATATCAAAGATCCTCCACGGAGTCAACTGAATTTGCTCCAATTTCGGTAGTGAGTGTAGAAAGAAGCCGGCAATACGTGCCCACTCCGGGGCGTGACTCTCAAAGCATAATAACGGTATAGACAACATCTTGAGACATCTTCCGAACTCAAGGACCCCCTACGGAAGGCAGGTTAGCTCACTGTGTCACTCCTCCACATATCGAGGGGGCAAGCCTTACATTGTGAACGTAATGGGCCAACTCATCCACTGTGTCGTCATGAATGCTACCAAACATCGCAAATCGCTCCAATTGCGGGAACGCCAGAAGAATGGTGCGTATCAAGGTGCTCTTATAGGTCATCTTCGTATTTCCCAAAGTGAAAGATGTCAAAGTATCGCTTCGAAAGGGACCGTTGATTCGAATGAGTTTGTTGTCGTAGTTTGCAGTGTCCCACCAGAAAAGTGTTTTCGTGGAAGGGCACCGGGAAATCAAGTATTCACCCAGCCGAGACCCCGCCCTGCGATCGCCAAGCCTGAGCCGCAATGTCTTCATTTTCTCGAAACACAAACAAGGGGTTGCATAAACGAGACTTCGCACAAGACATTCGATACAACTCATTTGGTCAGTAACACTGATCGACAGGATGAGTTCCTCGATAAACGGTGCCATAGACGTCAGAGCGTAGCCAAGATGCGTTCCGAGACCGTGGGATTTGAAATATGTCCGTTGCCTCGGTGCACAAATCGGGAGATCCATGGACGCGAAATCTTCAGGGTGAATTGCGATCTTGAGGGATCTTTTCAAGAGACGTCAGCCTATGTTTGATAGAAGGAAATCCAGTACTAACCTCGCAACCTTCACAATATGAGGCCTATCGTTGAAATCTTGAATCTCTCTCAACACCTCTGAAACGGTCCCAGCGATGCAAATGGTACCAAGAGCCTTGGCCATCAAGTCGGCTCTCATTGATGATGAAGTGCTGGACAGCATTGCAAGATCCTTCTTGGTGAGATAGCTGTTGACTTGAACTTAAAGCTCAGGCAGGAGCTGGCAGTAGGGAAAGGGCGCTTTGGTCGCATACGCCTTGGGTAAAGTGGATTGAGTACCTTCCGCGTGGAGATGGATGTGCGAAACAGGCGCGTGGACGTCCCAGACCGGCTCGTAAGCCAGATCACACTCGAGGACCAGATCCTGGACATGAGACATCTTAGAAGAGAAAGGGGGTAGTGGAAGTGATGCCGATGGTGAATGGATGGTTGAAGTTTTGTGGTGGTGGTGTCAAGGTATGAAATGAGGGCAAGTTGAAAATTTCTCACCAGACGGGGGGGCAGACTTCGAGCAGGTTGTTGCGAAAGCTCAGCTTCGCTTGGTCCAAGCTCAAGTCATAGAGAATACCAGGTTATTATCATCGGAGTATTGTGGCTGTCGAAACGACGACAGAGGCAAGATCGACGGGGACGAGAGAGGCAAGAGCGACGGGGACGAGAGAGGCAAGAGCGAAGGGGACGAGAGAGGCAAGAGCGATGGGAAGAGGATGAACATGCATGGTTGCCATGATCCCTTTGTCTCTGAGATCGATAGGACTTCGCCGGCTAATTGCTTCCGTTCAAGGTCCTGGCAGATGAGGACATGGGCTGCGTGATGCCTTTGGCTCCAGGCTGCATTTTTGAAGGCTACTACTGGTTTATATTTGCGATTCGCCTTGCCAGAATCTCATCAATCACATACTCATCTCTTTTCTCGATCGCTACGTCGTTGAAACCGAAGATCACGATGGCCGCTGCCCACGTTCGACGTCTTTTGGAGGGTTGGCTGGTGACCGTCCCTTCAGCGCCCAGACCAGAAGAAACATTTAAGCAGCTTGATTTCAACCTCACACCCAGCTTGAAAGCGGTGCTTCTGTAAACCAACCATGATTACTAGAGCGTTGTACTTTCCTTGAAAAAGACTGTCCATCCATACCGGTCGAGAGGAAGTGACTTATCGTGAGGGTTGCAAAGTAAATCTCATTGATTCTGTTCGCAGCATTGTGAGGCTGATTGACTTTGAACTCCTTGTTCCCATCTTGTAATCTGATTACAGGCATAGATCAATCTCATCCTGATTCAAATACAGTTTTTACACGTCGGCGACGGTGTACTAGCATAGCTGAAACAAGGCCGTTGTCGGCACATTTCATTCTTTTCGACTTCGTCATTCAAAACTCGCAACATGCGAGAAACGAAGAGAATCTTGCGCTTTTGGACGTGGCTTCTGGATACTTTCGCGTGATTAACTCCGTATCGCAAGGAGCACCACCAGGCGGTATCATATCCGAGTTCGCTGGAATCGCACGACGATATGTCTCTGGTTTTGAACAAGACGCTATCGAGTCGGCGATAGAATCATTCGAGAGCACTCCAAGTAGTGCGCCAGCGGCGGCCTCAAGTGACTCTGCAACGAAGGCGTCTGATAGGGTTGGCACCGCATCACTCAACTATCCTAGTTATGGCAACCAAACAGTGGGTGTGCAGATGGGTGAACTGAAGACCTTGTTCGGATGGGTATTTTCCGGCCGGAGTGATGACATATAGCATGGCCAGGCTGAGAGGCGGCAGCGTGGATGTTGACAGTGAGCGACAGTGGCCGATCTCAGACAATTCTGAAGTTTTGGGTGCAATCATCATATCTGGATTGGAGAGCAAAGATGTTCATTGCAGCGCTTATGATGATTAAAATGCATGTGATACAAGTATGAGTACATGTTGAGCTCAGTAGCTGTAGACCGCGGCAACGGCGACAACCCTCGTAAGGCAACCTTCAAAGCACCTTAGAAACGGACACGTCCCTTGGTAAAAGCAAGAGCCAGCCATCCAGCAATCAAAGCGAGACCACCAATGGGAGTGACAGGGCCGAGGAACTTGAGGTCGGGGTTGAGGATGAGGGCGTAGATGCTGCCGCTGAACATGGTCATGCCAGCGGTGAAGAAACCGGCAGCAACGGGGTTTTGGCGGGCGATGAGCAGAGCGATTGAGTGTGCGAGCTAATTCTCATGAGTATTCATCGAATGAAGATGATAGTCCCATGGGAGGATATTTACCTGGTAGTGGGCTGCGGTCGTCCAGCTGGCGATCTTTGCGGGATCAGAAATGCGGTTCTTGAGGCCGTGGGCCCCGAAGGCTCCGAAGCCGACGGCGGTGGCGCCGAAGACAGCTCCGACCTTCCAGTACAGCTGGCTGCTCATGGTTTCTTCTTCGTCCTCGACGGTATCGGGCTTGGGTGATTGAGTCGGAAGAAGCGAGGTGGTCTCGTCGGCTTCAGTATTGGACATGAGGGATTGATGGGATGATCTGATGGTTCGTAAGGGTGAAAGACTCGCGGTGGCTCGCTCGCTGAACGCGACGCTCCGAATGCCGACAAAGCACGCGAGGAGCCGACTGGACAGGTCCGGCTGAGTAATCGTGATCTTGGCGGGAGAGCCAGCTGTCGACGGCCGCAGCCGCAAAGTCATAGTGGAGTTCGCATCCAAGAAGCAATCAGATGAACGAGAGTGCTTGACTTCAGCTGATAGGCTGGACAATCTATGGTTCAAGGGGCGATGAATAGGATGATTTTGAACATCAAGATTTGAAGTTTTCCCAGGAGGGGATTAAACACGAGCGACCCCGTCGATTTACAACGACAAGACGCCCACCAAGCTATTCTGGAATCTCGGCTGGACCGTGCGAGCAACTCAGGGCCCAATTCCTGCTAGTCCTTCCACAACAAAGATGGTTTCGTGGTGTAGTTGGTTATCACGTCAGTCTAACACACTGAAGGTCTCCGGTTCAAGTCCGGGCGAAATCAATATCTTTTGCCTATTTGGCAATCATGTCCGCGGTTCTTTTTCCTTTTTTCTTCCAAGTGTGTTTTTCAGACAGCTGAGATGCACATTCAGTACCTTCAATTTCAACCTGAATTTTGTCGCCTGACTTAACCAGGCAAGAACATAGCTAAGACCACAAACAAGTCACTGCCATTGACAATTAACCCTGAGTGGGATCAGCGCCTAAAAGGAGACTAGCGCTAAAGGTCCCACCCGTATTCAAGCAATTCCGACTGGTTAGCAATACGGCTGGAATGCTCTGCGAATCGCTCAATTTTCAATACGCGGGATCTTGGAATACGACGGCTTCGACCCACCAGGCACTGCCTTGCGATGGACCTGGCGTCATCTTACCCAGTAAAACTTCATGAGTTACGAACTGTGCTTCAACAGAAGAAGTTCAGTATTCTTTCTAGTTCCCCTTAGTGATCTGGTTATAAAATGACAATATTTGCCTATAGCCAGTCCAAGGTTGTTGTTCCATTGACCATGATTAAAGTCATCAACGTTTTAGCCTGACGTGTTGATCCAACGTGTAGTTGCGTCCAAGCGGAAGACGCACTGCCTATCGCACTAAGAACAACCTAAACGAAAAATATCCCTTTGTAACAAATCTTCCGATAATAATTTCATATGCGCTTCTAGTGAAAGCTTCAGTCGATGTAAACACAATCTCTTACTTGGAAAGTCTCATAGGTGATCGAGAAATCTTTACGTGAGGAATCGTCAAGTTGCTCTGCCTATGCGAGCACAGTGCATGGATCTGGGGAATACAGGCTAGGACCGGCGGCACCGGGGTGGCTTGGCTCCCAACGACGTGGATCATCTGGAGACTTTAAAGGAGTGCCTGGGCTTGTCCTGCCGGGGATAACATTCTGGACCCTTCATTCAATCTGCACTTTGATTCAACGTCGCCGAAGCTCCAAGTTTGAGCGACCACCACTGCTCCCGTCACCTGAAAGTCTGCAACAACTTGGCCCTGTGGTCTACACTTCGGATGCAGTTCTTTCCATCGTACTCCTTATCGGCTCAGTACTGTCCAGGAAGATGCGTCAGAGAACGCCGCATCGGAAATCGCGGTTCGGCTGCAAGGAGTGCAAACAACGCCACGTGAAATGCGACGAGAGCCGCCCGTCATGCGTCAACTGTTCTACCGCCCTCCGACGGTGTTCGTATCTCGACACCGAAACGACTCTACCTTCGCCATCGGCATTTATGTACCAATGCCCGAGTCCAGCTGCATCAACAGAGTCGTCGGCTGCAGCGGCTGGCTCTATCCCAATCGAGCAACCCTTGTACCGGCCACAGTATCCACCAACAGAGCCGTATGATCTTCTCCATATGGAGCTGCTCTTCCATTTTGAGCACGAGCTAGGGGCCGAGATGGAATTTGGAGACTCGACGCGAGAAAAGTTTCAACGGATGTCCATCAAGCAAGCACTCGGCACGCCATATCTCATGGACGAACTGCTAGCGCTATCAGCCGCTCATATGAGCACCCTTCCTGGAAAGGACCAAGCATTCTACCGAGCCGAGGCAACACGACTTCAAACGAGAGCCTTATCGCAGTTCAATCTTGCCAAAGCTGAGATTTCAAACGACAACTTCCTGGCAATATTTCTCTACTCGACTTGGCTCGGCCAACATGTCTTGTTCGATACCTTCATTCACCAAGGCAATTTCGCGACAGTGTTGGACAAGTTGGTGCACTGCATGAACCTCCACCGTGGCATTCGTACCATCGTCGCTGGGTCCTGGAGCATCTTACGAGGTCACCTTGTGGCGCACCTAGGCCCAGATTCACCGTTTGTGGATAGTATCATCATCGAGCCAGACGCAATGGAAAGGGGCACCGAGTGCGCGGGTCTCGTCGAGCTTTTCGACAAAAGCGATCTCGGCGAGTCAACGCGTTCAGCATGTAGCGAAGCTATTGACGCACTGCAACTGATGTTCGATGTGCAAAACAAGCCTGAAATCACCCCAGGCAGACGGCGGGCGACTGTGCAGGAGTGGTCAATCAGAGTTCCAACGGAGTATGTCAATTTGTTAGACCAGCGACGGCCGGAAGCGCTTGTGGTACTAGCGTACTGGGCCGTCCTTCTGCATTTGTCAAGGGAGTACTGGGCATATGCAAATGCTGGCAAGGCTCTTGTCCAGTCTATCTCTGCTCATCTTGGCACGTACTGGAGTGAGTGGTTGGCTTGGCCACAGAAGATGGTAGAGGAGCCTAGTACATGTACTCCGGTCGATCCGTCGTTGCAATAATACCTGAACCTGTTGCGATCAATTCCACTAACGCCTTGTACAGAGTGGTGATGATGATTCGCTTTTATTCAAAGTCGTATGCCGCACAAACTCATATACATATATACATCTCACGTACTGGATGACTCCTCCATTCTGGTCATTTAGAGACGGTAGCAATCTTTCGATGAAGGATTTCATCTCGCACGAGCAGAGAGATGAACCTTCATCTCAGTCTTGTGCCACGTGGTAAACATCTTCTGCCTTCCCAACCATCCAGCACTGTCAGGATGCAACTTCATATCGAAGTTCCATACGACGCGTGCGAGAATGACGCGAATCTCAGCATATGCCAAGCTATATGTATGTCAGATCTCATATCAAAAACACGTTTAGGAACTTGGTCGCAACTTACTTCTTGCCAATGCAGTTTCGCGGACCGAAGGAAAACGGCTGGGCGGCACTCTTCTTGTCTGACTCGAAACGCCCGTCGCCAAGCCAGCGCTCGGGGTGGAAGCCATCGTGCTCGCGGAAGTTGACCGGGGAGCGGTTGACAGATAAGTGGTGCACACCGACGGAGTAGCCACCAGCAACAAACTCGCCGCAAACTGTTCTTCCACCATCAGGAACGACTCGAGGGAAGGTGCCGGGCCCCGGGGGCCCCAGGCGGAGAGCCTCCTCGATGACGGCGTTGAGATAGCTGAGCTTGGCTGTGCTTTGGATGGTGATGTCCTCCTCCTTTTCGAAGGTGTCACGAATCTCAGCAGTCAGCTTTGCCAAGGTGTCGGGGTTTTCGCAGAGGTAGTAGGTCGCGGTGGTCAGCGCTGTGGCTGTTGTCTCACTTCCAGCGACGATGAGGACCTGGGCAGCCGCGTAGATTTCTTCCATGGTCATGCCCTTCTCGTCAGTCCCTTGGAGAACATAGTACACTGCACCGTTGGTCAGCAGCTTCTTCACGATGTCCGACGGCGAGACACTTACTGAAGTCAGGACGTTCAGTCTTCTTCTCCAACCGCTTGTTCACGCGCTCAACACCAAAGTTGAACTGGGCAACTCTCGTCTTGATGAGGCGGCGGGGAATAAGAAGCAGCAGCATCTCAGACAACGGGGAAGGGAAACGACGAGCGGCGCGGAGGTAGGTACCGGCTTGGAAGATGTCGAAGACGGCATGAAGCCACCAATGCCATTGCGCATCCCGAAGACAGTAGAAAGGTTCGCCGAAAGCCAGATCACCAATGATGTCGAATGTGGTGAAGTTGTACCATGAGTTCATGTCCACCAACGACGTGTCGGGGCTGGAGACTTGGCCATGGAGCTGATGAACCAGAAGGTTGACATAGCCGGTGATGACAGACTCTTGGGCCTTCAGCGCCTTGTCGGAGAAGGCTGGGTTCTGGAGGCGACGCATACGCTTGTGACCGGCATCGTCGGCAGTGAGAATGTTCTCGACACCATTGACATTCTTGTTCCACCATTGGGCGTCCTTCTCGTAGTTGCCATTACCTTCCCGATTGGGAAAGCCTGATTCATGTTAGTCAATGTAAAGACCGAGCTAATGGGTGTAAAAACGCACCATAGATAGCCTGCCAGGCTTGACTGGAAGTGTACGAGAGCTCGCCCGGCGCGATTCGGACGACTTCGCCGTACTTCTCGTGCCATTCCTTGACCTTCCAATGGCTTACCCCACGGACATCGTACCAGAGATAGTAAGCGCGGGTAACTCCAGCCAGCTTCGGACCAGGATAGTGGCGAAGTGGGTGTAGGAATGCGTTGTAAACGCACTTGGCGACAACTCCCAAGATCGCCTGGGATCGAGCCAGATTAGTATCAATCTGTTAGTCAAGTTTTCGTACCTCAGACCTACCAGAAGCACAATAATTCCAAGCACAGCCATTGCAGCTAGTCAGTGAGGTTGCAAGACCCCGCCGCTGTACGATACCGCGCGGAGGGCCTTTGGGCATATGAAACGAACGGAGCAAGGCGTAGTCGACGGATCACCTGACAAGGGCAAGAATACTCTCATGCGATGCGCAGCTGTCCACGAGTACTCGGGAAGTGGAAACGGCATCACGTTCCCAAAGGGGGAGGGAATCACGCCCGTAATATGACGCATCGCCGCTGTCGGGTGTGGGAGCCGCTTGGCGAGTCATACAGACAGCTCCCTATCAAGAAATCAATTCGCGGCGTCAGCGTACTGTTATCTGTCAATCAAGCAGGTGCTTAAACTTTCGGTCAAAGGATCCGCTGCCATTGTCACCCCGCACCGTGGGCTTGGGAGCGGATGGCCCCGAACTTCACGAACCTACGCCGTTACGCTTGGACGGACTGGGCTGCGATGGGACGTTCGTCGATGCTCATCTTGGCTTCTGGGGTAATCGTGGAGGGCGGCTGACTCGCCGCCGGCCAAGCAATTTAATATACTTTAGCGATTACTGCCGGGACCCGTTTCTTCCCACTGATATGAATAGATATCAAAGCTTCGATCTGTGGGGGCAGCCTGTGGCTGCGGTGCCGCGCTGTCGCACGAATGTGACAATACGGAATTACTCGTCACCGTCGTCGGAGTCGTCGTCGGAGCTGTCCCGGCCGGCAGATGAGGTCTTATCCAGGCAATGCCTGCTTACTGGTCGTATACCCTGGACGATCAACTCGTTCTCGGACGAACACTCCCAGGGTGTCCTGGTCGGGCGTAGATATCGCGAAACGTGACAGGCCTGCGCGAAACATCTACCCTGTTGTGTGCCGATTCCCTGGCGGTGTACCCTGGCTGTTCAACCTCCACATGGGACGAACCAATGAGCTGTAGGCCATCGAAGATGCAGCTCCGAGTGTAATGGAAGAGATATGCAAAGACGAGGAGGTAATGGAGGTAATGCGGTCGCATGTGATAAATTGAGGAGCTTGATTCTCCAGAACCAAGGCTCAGCTCTCAACAATACTCTACATTCGTGTTCAGCAGCTTCAGCGCCCTTCGAATTATACCACAGTCTCTTTGTTCAACAGCCGCCAAAATGGGTGAAATGATCATGTCAAATGAGCCCTGGGACTTCCTGAACTCAGTTCTCCGGTTCAGGGATGACGACTCCCAATTCTGGTGGGACAGAACAGGGCGCATGTTCTCCAAACTTCTCAAGTACGCCGGCTACAGCGCAGCCGAGCAGTACCGCGAGCTCAACTTCTACTCCCTCTTCGTCGCCCCTGAGCTTGGCCCTTCTCCAGATTGCCACGGCAATGTCAGGAGATGGAGGAGTCCTGGGACGCCAGACTCCACGCCGATCGACTTCAGCTGGGAATGGGGAAGAGATAATCATGCTGTCGTGAGGTATAGCTTCGAGCCCATCGGCGCACATGCCGGCACGGAGCTAGATCCCCTCAACAGGTATGCGACAAACGACTGGATCTTCAAGCTCCAACAGCAGAAGATGGTGCCGGGTCTGGATCTGGAGTGGTACAAGCACTTCACGAACCAGATTCTGCAGCACGACAACCGCACATCCAAAACGGTTGACTGCTTCGTCGAGGAGACAACACCCAAAGCGGGCACTGTGGTTGCGCTCGACATTGAGAAGACCGGGCCAGTCATGAAGATTTACATCTACCCCGGACTCAAGGCAGAGGAGCTCGGCATCAGCAACCTTGAGCTTGTCGAGCGCTCCATCCGCAGCCTGCCGCCAGATCAGTTCAAGTCTCTCAACGCTGAGCCCCTCTTCGACTTCCTCCGGGAGGGCACAGAGAAGTACAACTTCGAGACGGGCATCCTCGCCATTGACTGTCTGGCGCCCAAGGATGCTCGCATCAAAGTGTACATGAGAGCCCGCCACACCACCTTTGAGTACATGATGGACTGCATCACCCTCGGCGGCCGCCTCGACATGTCAGGGGAGGCCATCGAGGATCTCAAGGACTTCTGGAAGACCTTCCTCGGAGACGCCTCGGATATGCTTCCCGACGACGCCCCCGGCAGAGCCAGCCCCGGCTTCTACTACACCCTCGGCTGCGGCAAGGCCATCTCGCCCAAGGTGTACATCTCTCCGCAGTATTTCTGCAAGAGCGACGTGGATGTGCTGTCCCGCCTCCGCAAGTTCTTCTCCACACGCCGATCGGATCAGATGATGGACAACTACGAAGCAGCCATGGTCGATATCTTGTAAGTTATCATCACGCCATCGATCTAGATCTTTAATTCCCGTGCTGACGTCTCCACAGTGGTACCAAGACGCTGGATTCCCGGTGCGGCAGCCACTACTATGTTGGTTGCGCGTTGGCCAAGGGTCAGCTGAGAGTGGTCACTTATCTCAGCCCCCAGTCCTTCGATTGTGAGAAGGATAAGATCTGCTCACGTAAGCCGTAGACGAAGGATTCGCATGCTTGTTTGGAGTCTTGTTTTCTCTTTCTTAGTTGATATCCAGATGAGTTTATTGGTGTTGTGTATTGCGGGGTCAAAGTGTTGGATAAGTGAAATCTCAAACTGTACATAAAATCTACTCAAATAAAATACTGCATGCCATTTTACAATGTTCAATTGGCAACCGCGACATTTCTTTGGTGTCAAGTTGGATCTTGGCCGACGTTGAACTTGGCTTTCGGCTATGAAGCTATGTCATCATGCCCAAGAAGCTTGGCATGCACTGACCAGTGGTTGCGACAGGGCCTTGGTTGCATCTTTTGTGAGAAGCGAGCAGCATACTTTCGGCTCCTTATTGACGTTGAACTCTATTATAGCTAATGACGCATCTATGCATTTACCTCCCCAAATATTCCGATAAAATGTTCCATCAAAGCTACTCTATGTTTTATGCGCTTTTGCTGACGTCTAGTTCTAGTGCAGCCTTCTCTAACAAATCGCAAGCCCTCTTCGCACCGCCCTGTGCATTCAACTCTGCCCCAATTCTGGTCGCATTGTCCTTGTAACTTGAGTCATTGAGAATCTTGTAGACCGCCTCCTTGACCTGGGTCACAGAAGGGTTGTCTGTCTTCAAGTCAATGCCTGCGCCGACCCATGACACCCGTGCAGACGTGTCCTTCTTGTCCTCTGATGTACCAGCGCAGATGAGAGGAACGCCATGCGAGAGTGCTTGTGTGACGCTGCCGTAACCACCGTTGGTGATGAGTAGTCTCGTGCGCGGGAGGAGCTGGTCGTAAGGAACCCAATCCGCGATGCGGACGTTGTCTTCAATCTGCACCTTCGCTCGGATCTCGTCTCCAAGCTTTGACGGGACCACTATCAGGAAGCGCTTGTCTTCTTGCAATGCCTGGAGTCCAGGAATGATGAGTGACGTCGGGTCCATGGCAAAGGTGCCCTGCGTAAGGAAAAGAACATCCTGCCCCTTCGAAGGCGCGCTGAGCACGTCGTCCCACCACTCAGGCAAGTTGGCGTTTGAGCTGCCGATCTTTGCGACCAAGGGCCCGACATAGCGTGCTTGAGGGATGATAGGCTCGGGCCCTTCTTGGAATTCAAGCGAAGGGCATGAAGCCTGGATATGCAAGAACGGGCTGTAAGAGAATGCATCTGTGGGCTTCAGCGGCGGCAGGCCTAGCTTCTCTCTCTCCGGGTTGATGACCGGCAGAACCAGCCGCGGTTGACTCAGGAGCATGCCGAGTGCAGACTGCGCCGGATGCGCCGTGGGCTCGGGCCCGACCTCCGGGAGGTACAGAGGCACAACTCCGAGTGTTGCGTACGATGGGATCTCTCCAAGTTCGTACACAGCTGCCATGCCCTGCGGGAGTGCATCGTTCAAGACATAGTCAGGCTTGAATGTCTTCAGTACCCTGCGGATATCAGCCACTTGGGCCGTGAGTCGGCCGCCAAACATGACCTCCGCTGTCTCCGCCATGTCCTTTGGGTCTGCACCGTCGAGATTGGCATCGACCTTGATCACATTCTCCGCTGGGACGAATTTCGCTCCCGAAGCGACAACTCTGGCTTCTTGGGGAGCGATCGTTGTCCAAACGACTTCGTGCCCTCGCTCAACGAGCTCCCGCGCAACTGCCTGCATGGGTAGCACATGACCAGTCGCCGAGAAGCAATGAAGCAGGAACTTCAGCGGTCGTCGATCCTTCGGGGCGACCGTGCCCGCGCCATCTGGTGTTGATAGATGCATTTTCGTGATCGGATTGTCGGTAAGACTTGAGGTTGGCTGTTTTGAGACGACGTGGCTGAACCCAGCGATTGGATGAACAGCCTGGCGCATTCACAAGCCAACGGACACTTTCGCGCTGCAGCTGAGACACTCTCTCTTGCATTTAGGAGGGATAAACGGCTTATCGATGCATTGGCATTTCCAAGCTTCTGATTCGTCAATGTATGTTGATGTGTCAAAGCCCGCGCAACAGGGAAGGTTGAGGGGGAATTATCAAGCTATCTACCGAGATCGGGCGCGTAACCAGGATGATTCATGATAGGGTATCAACTGATTGATTTCCAGAAGCACGAGAGAAGAAACAAGTCCGCTGCGGATCTCTGATAGCGACGTAAACTCAAAATATTACCCCGGACATTTGGAACCCACTCGCATGAGTCGCAGTCGACCGGCGGCGGCAGGCGAGTCATGCGTCGTGATGGAGTCGTAGATAACACGACGTGGCAAGGGGCTGGGGCATCCATCCCCTCCCTCCACCAGGGTTGAACCGGCAGTTGAGAAGACTGCAGATGGATCACTGCACGTGGATGGGAGGGAGGTAGGGTCACGAGTAAAAGGTCCGCAACACCGCCCTTGAACCAAGCTGCTGCAGCGGAGCGAACCCGACAAACCTTCCTGTGGTAACATACCGATCTGTTGCATACGAAAAATGTCCCGCGCTGTCGATAAACTTCCCGCGCCCGCAGAAGAGCGGCCTATGAAGGTGATTGGACTTGGTCCAAGCAGGTAAGTTTAGACGAAAGCTGCATCAAATGTGTTGGTGTTAGGGGCTAAGGTCTGCGCAGAACAGGCACTCTTGGGCTATGGCAGGCTCTGAAAACATTGGGCTACAAGCCTTTTCACATCTCAGAATTGCTGCCCTATGGCTTTCAGCAAATGAGGGCGCTTCAAGAGGCCATTATCGCCAATGATACGGACAAGCCTTTTGGTCGTGCTGAGTTCGATAAGCTGTTTGCTGGTTACGACGTAGGTGAAAGCATTCATAACTCAGGTTCAGTGACAAGAAGAATCTGAGACGAGAAGAATCCGGAGTGACTAATTCAAACCCAGTGTATTGTTGAGAGTCCCTGCTATCTGTGCCCCAACATTGTCACGGAGTATTTGGAAGATCCCAACGTTAAGTTCATCTTGACCGAGCGGACACCAGAGTCTTGGGCCAAGTCCATTGCTGGATCTCTAGGTGCATACCATGCGAAGCTCGCACAGCCGCCCCTGTCTGTTGTCAGGTACTTTGACAGCTTCGTCTGGGAGTTGAGGGCGCTTTTCAAGGCCATGACGCATAGATGGTCTGGTGGCCTCGAACCCAGTGACCCCGGCTTCAAGGATGCCATGGCCAAGAGCTACACTGAGTAGTAAGCCACGTCCTCATTTCAATTGTCTCAAGCCTAGCCCGCGACTGACATATCTATAGCCTTATAAACGTCAAGGCTCTTGTGCCGCCTGAGAGACTGCTTGTGTTGAATCTCGAGAAGGGGTTCGGATGGGAGGAGATTTGCACCTTCTTGGGCCATGACGTCCCCGAGGAGCCTTATCCTCGCATCAACGCGATGGCTGACTTCCACGTTGCTGCGGAGATGGTCCTTGCCCCCGCCGTCAAGAAGACCATGCGCATCTTTTCATCTGCCGGAGTCGCTCTGGCTGGTGTCGCGATATGGTACTGGCAGCGCAGAAGATAGGCCACTTTCCGTTTGTGTGTGAGTCTCAAGCTCACAGGGGAGCATTGATGCTTCCTGGCGACGGACCAGAGGCGGGTCTGTCACAGGTTAATGATACCCATGGCAAGTAGAAGAAATTCAGTTGACGGGAAATCGGTTCAAAATCCAGAGTCTTAGCATAGAAAATAGCAATCACTTAATTCATACCATTTACTCAATTGTTCTTTCTTCAGGCTAGTGATGAGAGATTTCTCTCCCGCGGCTGTTCCGATTTAACTACTGAGCTTCCTTCGGGTCATATGCAGATACCTCCACCTCGATGCGCATCCCTGGTTGACCAAGTTTCGCGACGCCGACACCTGTCAGGATAGGCGCGTGATCAGGTGCCCATTTCTTCATGTTCTCTACCATCCGGCCCATGCCCTCTGAGTTCCACGCTTCATCGAGAGCGTAGAGACGAATGCGGAAGACCTGTGACCAACCCTTGCCCCCAGCATCCTTCAAGGCCAAGTCTACATTGGAGAATGCTTGGTCGATTTCATCCAAAAGATTAGAGTGAACCTTCCCTGTTGTCGGGTCCCAGCCGCCTGGATGGGGTAAGCTTAGCATGGGCACGAAGGAAGCCTTGATACTCTCGAAGAAAATCGGAGGAACTGCGCACCTTGGCCTGATATCTCGATGTTGTCTCCGACTCGGACAGCTTGACTGTAGTGCATCTCCTCGAGAAGGGTCTTGCCATAGTCGCTGTAAGAAAAGTACTTTAGTCCAGACATTGTGTTTGCAGTATGGTATGGTTGAGATAAAGAGCTCGGAAATGAAGGTTCCCCGTGTTAGACTCGGTTGCCTTATCTGTTGATGCATTCGAGTTGACATGGATTATTGGAAAATACGATAGTCAGTATTTATGTTCGGTGAATTGTGACTATCGTCAATACATTGCAATCACTAACGCAACTTGGCGGTCTTGGCCGACATCTTCGTGCGGTGGGACTCATCGCCGGCTTAGTAACTCTTCATTGATCAACTCTGGACAACAGTACGATGCCTTTTGAGTATACCTTGTAACCCTCGAAGGATTCAACCATGCGATGGCTGAGCGAGCCACAAAACGCATTGCCAAGGCGGCTCAGCCCTCCCACTTACTAATACAGTCGGGACAATGTTCGCCGGTCTAACTTGCAGCCAGCGATTGAGTAGAAGAACCGGCGCAACGGCGCTAATACTATCCCGAAGATTATGTCAGAGAGCACCTAAGATCAGACCATTGGATCGGCGCCAAGGGGCGAAGGATGCGGCTGCCAAGTCGAGCAAGCCAGATTTCCCCAGGCGTGCCAGGCTGAGCTTCCGCGCGTGCGCGCCTTGGGCGGGAGCGCGACGGTGGAATTCCGTGCGCGGTCGGATTCGATTTTAGTGTAATCTCAATGTGGCTGGTGAGGCTCACAACATTCCTCACTCCCGCCTCCCTGATCGATCGGCTACAAGCTTTGTCTCAGTCATAAGAGTCAATGATTTCATCACCTCGGGCCGAGCACCCCTGAAAAAGTCTCACACTGCTGGAATGCTTGATTATATCACTGCTCTGTCACCATGTACAATTTGGCGCCCTCTTCTTCACGTTCCCGGAAGAGTCCCGGAGCAGGCCCGAAGGGGCCCCACCCGTCGGCCCGGAGTGTTTCCAACAGCCCAGGTGCCGGCGGCCTTAAGCTCGGACCCGCCTCAGGAAGATCGTCGCTGCGGCGGCTATGACCGGTACGGCGCCGTACTTCAAGAACGCCAATAAACCCTGCTTGAGCTGTTGGTTCTTAAACTCCCTCGTCCACTTTTCGAACTCAACTGAGTCGTTGAGATGGGGAAACGGCTTGTCGGGCAGATCCTTGCCCAAGAACGTGCACAAAGGTTCCCACCCAGATCCCAGCTTGTACTCTAGCAGCCGCTCTCTAGGAACAACTCTCCGGATCTTCTCGGCGTGCTCCAAGTTTGTCTTCTTGAGGTTCTCGCGCCAGCTGCTGATGTCGTGAGCGTCGAAGATCTTGTACAACACCTTCTGTGTCATGATCGTTGGCTGTGGATTCTTGAAGCGCTCGAAAATGTTGATGACCATCCAGGCCTGCCAGTCAGAGAACGGAGCCACGACGCATTCGTTGAAGGACTTGTACCAGCTGTCGATGTCCCGGTCAACGAGGACCACTTTCGCCTAGATGCAGTGATTAGTATCAAGCTTGACCAGGGGAGACTCGCAAGAGTTCGCTCACTTCTGGGTAGGCCTCAAGCAAGTCATCCGTGAACCCAAGCACAGGGCAGTCCGACAGAACGGCCCATCCCTTGAGGATCTCGTCGAATTCCTTTCGTCCAAAAGGTGTCCCCTTCCCTTCATACTTGGCAAGATATGCTTCCGTCCAGGCCTTTTGGTCGTCAGGCCGTAACATATATTCGAAGCCATGGTACGTCGGCAGTCCAAGCTCTTCGTAGGCAGCCTTCATAGATGTGCTGCCAGTTCTTGGCATACTCAGGTGGAGAACTTGCACGCCAGATTCATGAGTCATCGCGGCGGTTGAATGTGAATTGACCATGAAATTGGCCGGAAGTGGTCATCATGACAGGCAGATTAGCCAGCTTAAGTAAAGCAGCATCGTTCCACAGGAAGTGGAATTAATGCGCCTGACAGACTCATCGCAGTTGTGTGGTTTCTTCCCCGCCCATAGTGGCTCTTCAATCTTCTAAGGGGTCTTTTGCGTTACAGATACGCGCCCGGCATGCAGCATTGTGTTGGCACATCATGTTAGGATTATGCGCTCCGCTGACCGGTCTGGCAGCGGTCCATTTTGTTGGTCGAGAGCCATGTTGCCACTTCAGAATGCAACTTCCCGCATGAAGGGGACATGAGAAAGGCTACTAGTCCACCAATGACAAAGTCTCTCGAATGGATTGCAACATGCACCTGAAGAATGACAACATCCGATGCAGCCAAGGCCGTCGGCATCGCCCATCCATAGATCTCGCAGCAGTTTAGTACGCAGAACATGATGGCTACCAAGTGAGTCATCTATTGTGCGTCAAATAAATACCAATCAAATTTGATAATATTCATGGATGCACCGACCCTCCTGTGTATGGTATATCACCCGTTCCCAATAGGAAGATAAAAAGTATGAGATTCGATTTTGTGATATGTATCTTAAATATGTGAAGTTTTACGAGACAACACATATTGTATCGAGAGCCCGTTCAATTGAAAACCAAACGGTCAGTTCTCTGAATGCTTTCCAACTTCAACCTTCTATTAATTGAAGTTGAAAGACAAGTTCCAGAGTGATAACAGTTCCTGACTGACATCCTACGGAGTGTAACCCCACGGCGTGTATGCTCTTTGTCTGTACTAAGTAATTTGTGTGCGATCTCTCAATCACATCTTTTAAACCTGCGCGCGATCATTTTAAGCATGCAGCTGGCTGCATAAAAACGTCTAGGCCATGTATGGTTCACTATCTTTTCTTTCTTAGGGTTGATTGTGGCGCCCAAGGTTGCCTATTTTGCCTGCATGTGCCCCTGTTGCGCCAAAACTTAGTGTGGTGACTACCTACGTACCGCTATGGGCATCTGGCTTTCTCCGTTTACCAACAGGAGACCATCAAAAGACTGTCCTCGCCCACCAACGATAGATACCTACACATGAAGTTACACAACTTCATACACAACCTCACGAAAAACTTCAGTATGGGTAATTATCTCTCAATTTTCAGGCCCGAGAGTCCGCCGCTAAAGGTCTTGACGCCACCCCCAGATCACCCCGACCTCACGCCCGTTCCCCAGTCATGGCACGAGTTCGACGAAGACACCTCAGAATGGATACCAGTAGAAAATGCCACTAACGGCAGCCCGCAAGCTGAACCGACTCAAACCTTTGACCCGGATTTGAAGTTGACGATAGCGACATGGAACGTCGACGCATTTGCCGAGCGTCCCGCCAAACGGCTGTCTTACCTCTTGTCCAGGATCCTGGACCACGCGCCGGTTCCGGACGTCATCTTCCTTCAAGAGGTGAACAAGGGCATGGTACCCCGAATTCTGATGAATCAGCAGATTTGCGACGGGTGGTATTCCAGCGAGAAAGACACGGTCAACTGGGGCGGCCACCTATTCGCGACCATGACGCTCGTGTCGAAGGCGCGGTTCGGACACCTGGGGAGAGCTCAGTACGGGGCTCTTGGGCAAGTGTCACGCATCAAATATCGGTCGTATTACGGCAGAGACGCACTTTGCAGTGAGATATTCCTGCCGTCTAATCCCTCATCAATCCTCCGGCGTCCTACACTCAAGCGCATCGAACTCATCAACGTACATCTGGACTCCCTTGCCAGGATTCCGTCTCTACGGCCCCATCAACTTTGGCTTGCGTCGAAGATACTACGTGAGGCGGGCCACGGCCTGGTCGCGGGAGACTTCAACCCGGTTCTTCCTGAGGACGAAACACTCATCGAAGGGAACAATCTTGTCGACGCTTGGAAGGCTGTCCATGGTAAAGAGCCTGGGTACACTTGGGGAGTTGACGGGACCGCGCCATTCCCGCCCAATCGAATGGACAGGGTTGCGACGGTAGGGCTGACGCCTGTGCACATGGAGGTAATGCATCCAGATACCATCATTGTTCAAAGTCCTGAGGTCACCGAGAAAAACGTTCCTTGGAGCGATCACTCAGGCCTGAAATGCACTTTCACAATCAATCCATGATGCAGACTTGACGAACCTCTGAGTATTGGGAATTCGGACTCTTATTTCATCAGCTTACATCTTTTATTTGGGTTTCATCAATCAGTTTGGATTATTCTCACCACAGCAGCATGGTTTTGCGAAGCGAAAACCACTTGAGCAGAACATCGGCCTAAGAATTCAACATCAAACCTACATTAAAAATATTATGAAATTCTCTTTTCCTGTACGGCCAAATTTATTACATGCATGCTCGTGGTCTTCAATGTATGCAAAGTAGGGGATCAAATTGATGGCTGCCTGCACTAGGCAGCGAAGTGCCGAAAGCCCCTGTCTGTGATTGGCCTTGTCGGACTTCATCAGCCTCTGTTCAATCTCAGGTCATCTTCTTTCTTTCAGAAAATCGGCCATCTTTGATGTTTACTCTCTTCATTCCAATAACCTGCTTAAACAGAACTAGTGCACCGGGCACGTAGCCTTCGAAGATGGAACATCTTCCTCTACCACGCGACCCTATCAATGAGCATCCGGTCATTAAGCTCGCGACGGCTCAATTCCACAACCCCGGGCCATTCCTCGACTACCCGGACCGGCATGGCGCTCTTCTCAGCGGCCAACATCCTCACGTACCCACTCAAGCCGATGCGCTCCAGGGCCGTTTCTCAGCCGGAGTCTCAAGCTACAACGTCCTCGATTACTACCAAGGATGGCTGTTCTTTGCGCTCATCAAGGAATTCCTCGGGGGTGAAGGCGAATATGATGCGCGAAAGAAAATCATGTCTTTCACCTTCGACGACGACGGACAGCTGAGCAGTGCGGCGCTTTCGACCAAGTCGTTGCACAAGGACTTGACGGCATGGAGGGAAACCGGACGTCTATCGAGCATTCGGCGTGGCGACGAATATCACAAACATCTTGACGAATGCCTCGAGACCGCGTTCGAGGCTCTTGACAGCATCGATTCCAGATTCCCCGGCTTTCTTCGGGTCTTCAGAGATGAAATGATCTGTCTGGCGAGTGTGGCTGAGACACTGGACGTGGCGGTCCAGACGGTTCTAGAGCATGGGCCAGTGGCGGGTAAGACTCTAGTGACAACCTGCCCTGCTCTGACAGGATGACTGGGCTCCGTCTCGTTCCAGATGAATAATAAGCTAATGAGACTACCGCTTAGAGATGAATCATGACGAACAGTACTTCCCAGCCCGACCCAAATATGGGTGGTTCTCAACCATTGCACCCCTCCTGGATCCGTTGAGCCCCGAGACTAAGAGGGCCATGGTCAACGCGGGCTGGTGTCCCGGCGACATTGGCAAGATTCGGGACACCTTCACGAGCATTGAGGCGTTTTACTACCTGCGAAACTTCAAAGCCGACTCTACGGTGGCTGATTTGCACAAGGACTGCCGAGAGTATGGGTGCAATGTTAGGATCCCCGCGGTGCCCAAACACGAGAGTCCTGGGTGCGAATGCCCAGGCATGATGACATTCGACGAGGAGCACCTCATCGAGATCTATCAAAAAGGAGACATTCCCTGCTTCGCCATCGGCAGGCTCGAGGACGGCGGTCTCGGGGTGGCATTGACCTCAATCAGCATCGACGAAGAGTCTCAGAAGGACCCCGAAAACCACTATGTTGCACTCTCCCACGTGTGGTCTGAAGGGATGGGGAATGTGCAAGCGAATGCACTGCCGTTCTGTCAACTCGCATATGTGATGCACTGGTCGATGATGGCCTATCAGGTGGTAGAAGATAAGCTACGGGAGGAGGACACGACGGGAACGGGAATCAACGTGCAGACGAAACCGAAAGTCCGGCAGATAAACCTGTGGATCGACACAATGTGCTGCCCCGCGACTCCGGGGTACGGTAAGAATTTGTGCCTGTCGAGGATGCGGGAGATTTATGCAAACGCCTATGCCGTGCTCGTCAAGAGTGCGGTTCTTCAGGCAACGAGTGTCAGGGACATTTTCGAAGACACCTCCAGGGGTCTTATCGACGTTGCCACGCACATTTATACGTCGCCGTGGATGCGTCGCATGTGGACGCTTCAGGAAGGCGTTCTCGCCGGCGCGTCACGAGCCCGAGGGTCTGGCGACCGGCTCTGCTTCGCGTTCCGCGACAGCCTCCTCTCCCTTGAATCGGTCATCAACCTGCTGAAGCAGGCCCCAAAGCACGAAGCCTCACTGGCCTTCCGCTTCATCGCAGAGTTCCGCGACCTCAGCGTCAGCATGTGGCAGCTCCCCGACGAGACCAACACCCCCGGACGCAAAGTGCACCCGTTGAACTTCTTCCTGCAAATGCTGGTCAACGCGCTCAAGCACCGCAGCTTGACGGTTGCGTCCGATGAGGTGATATGCCTAGCTACGCTGCTGGATCTGCGCATCAAGACGGCGCGCGGGGAGGTTGAGCCTCTTATCGGCGACGGGGAGACGCCCGAGGACGGGATGTGTCAATTGTGGCGCAGGGTCGAGACGCTGCAGGGCGCCGCTGGGCTGCCGGGTGACATCATCTTCTCGTGCGTCCCGCGTGTTCAGGTGCCCGGTTTCCGCTGGGCGCCCCGGACGTTGGTGCAGTATGCCAAATACGGGAACATGTTTGTCTCGCCTTCGAGCCCCTACCCGGCCAGGATCGAAGATGAGGGCCTGAGAGTGAGGTTTCCCGGCGCGAAGCTCAACTGCTTCGGTGGCCTGGACATGGTGGGAAGGCTGCTCCCCACGGAACCGGGATCGACTGATGAGAACGGTGATGGGCACGGTAGAGATGCAGAAGCAGGAGGCGAAACGGTCGTCCCACGCGTCCTGATGATCAAGGCCCCGGCGGACGGTGATCAATGGTATGCAGTTCACGTCTACGAGGAGCCGAAAGACGGAAAAGAGGATGGGAGTTATCCACGATCATCGGGGGAAGATGAGGAATCAAGGCCAAAGGCAATCGCAGATCGGCACGACGATCTGGTGCAGCTGATCAGGAACGGCTCCGTCGCCCTGGTTTTCCGGCCCGGTGAGGTGATCACTGGGCCCGGCCTACTGGTGTCCATGCCGACATCGCCGTCTTCGGCAGAGCTAGGGACCGGGTTGGCGATGCTAAGTCTGAACCCAGAGCCGCTTCGGGTGCACAGCGAGTTTCCCGTGCAGATCAGACCCCTTGCCGGACCGTCCTGCGTCATTGCCGACGCGACGGTACGGTGTGTCGAGGGGCTGCAGGAAGCAGTTGTGGCTGAGGCGAGACAGCGCGGGGGCGATGTTGCCGTTAGCGATGTTTGGGATGATCAGGAGATTGTGACCCGACTGCTTCGCGAAACGGCCGAAGGCTTGATGGGGTCGTCAGAGGATTTAAAGAAGGCGCTCTATTTTGAGGTGCTGGCTAGGAGAGCTTCTTCGACAGACGAGACTGCGCTTAAAATCCTTTTGATATATGTCCGTCATATGGCATATTTTGGTGGAGGCATGAAGGGAGACGCATATTCTGAGGATCAAGAATGGTGGGTGGACTGAGCTTAGAGGTGACACAAGTAGCTTGAATACAAAAGCACCCGCTCACACGTTTAAGACTAGCTCAGTGTTCAAATCGAAAGAGGGTAAATTAGCAGTAAAACACTGTAAGACCATGTCATGCTGCATTTGGAAGGTGCAAAGACCAGGTTTGCTGGCAGCGAAATTGCGCAAAGAACACGGTTGATAGGGTGACTGGAAATGGGAGCCTGATAACTAGTCTGTAGCAGACAGCATCTATGAGCTTTCAGAAAGGGTGATGCTACAGTAACGGGCCGGGCTGATGTCGATGACGAGAGTTGGGGAGCGAGGTTAACCTGAGAAAACAGAGATGAAGAAGCGTGGAAGGCGCCATTCGAAAACCAGGTGTCGATGATTCTGCCTAACGCACGCCATATCAAACGTCTTTTGGGTTGTTGTTTGTGGCGCTAGGGAGGCTGAAGCTATCGTGAATCTGGCCGTAGGGACCGCGTTTGAGGGGCGACGATGTTCAAGATGTGGCGATCAAGCAGACACGTTCGCTCAAAATCGATGACTGGAAAGGCTTGAAGTGGCTGTGAGACATTCGATAGCCGAGAACAGGGGCGTCAAAACCCCACCAAATAAATGACGTTTATTTCATGAAAGCAGATCCAACCATGTAAGACATCAGACTAGGCCGGATGGCTTGGCGGCCCGGTGAGATTGGATCGCATACCACTTACTGAATGCGTGACACCCCCAAGCTCAAGAGTGCTGCCATCAACATGAGTTCCATCGCCGAGCCTTACGAATCCGGCCTCGAGGGGGGGATTCTGTGCGGTTTTGTTCGGCCCGAGGCCACCTGCGAGCCGAGTTCGTGAATTCAAGTGTCAAATGCATCATTGAACTCGGGAGCCAACCTAATCTCACAGGCCCACAACCACCCGACGGGTTCATCCGAGGGAGCCCGATCCATCGATGCTCCTGCCGACGGGATGTGACGTTGGACATCGGGTATCTTGGCATCCCAGACTGGCCACATGCGAGTCGACGGGAGGGCTTGCAACCCCAGAGGTTGAGTCGGATTCTTGCCCCTATTGTCGCATCCGGTACATTGCTTACTGACCTAATCCGACCATTTCATAGTCTATTCTGCGCGCCGGCTCCATTACCGACGACGTTGGAATCTGATCTGCAGTCTTTATGTCTATTTCGAGGAGCCCTATCACAATGAGAAAACTACTGGATGTACTCATTGCTAGAAGTCGTTTATAAGGGGTACATCCCCCCACGAATCTAGTCATCAAGTGGATAGCAAACGGTAAGAAGGTGCTCTCCATCCCATCCTCTTTCGGCCACCGTCTACACGCTAATTGAAGCACACACCACCAACATCTCACAACACCCTCTGTAGAGAGCGGACAAACGACTCCAACGAGGATGTCTGCAATCGGAAGTGCTCGATAATAGAAACACTTGGCAACAATGTGACAAATGGATGTCGATGCTGTCACAGAGAGGTCATGGACCATAGATTGGTCTAGACTACCTCAAGTGCCACTGGTCCCTCAACCTCGAATCATACGAAAAGCGCGAATGTCACCTTCAAATTTCTCTTGTTCTACCAAAACACCGTGAACTTTCTTTCACTCTTCAACAAGGTCTTACCAAAGATCTTTCAAGTGGACACTACAGAATCTTGCATGTTTCTTACGTGATCTTTGTTTTCCATGCTACGAATCTAGCGAATTCGGCTCTCACTTTTTTGAGCAACAATGGCGAGACTCACGGGGTCGTGGAAGACCCTGTTGCCCCTTGCGCTTCTGGGAGGACAGGGTTTTGCGCAATCATGTCTTGATGCCATCAACGACGGCCAGGTCGACGCCTGTGTCTGCAACGAGCTCGAATACGTCGTCAGCTACGTCGCCTACGTGGCGCTCTCGACATCGCTTACATCCAACTGCGAAGCGCTACCGACTTCGACACTGAAGATTTCGTCATCTTCATCTACCTCACTATCGGATCCTTCAGGGAACTCATCGTCGGACGCGTATGGTAATGGAGGGACTTTCACAGACAGGGGCAGCTTCGCTCAGGCGACTGCTGGGGGCAATTTCCTGCCCAGGAGACAGCTTCCGTCTGGCGCGTCGTCTTTCGATTTCCGACTGCCGTACTACACGATAACGAGGTCCGGAACAGCTTCGGCAACTCCGATTACGGTGTCGAGCTTCAACAACTACACGAGCCTTTTCACATCGAACCCCATCTCGACGGCCCAGACTCTGGTAGTATCGACGCCGACTGCAGCCGCCTCCGATGACCGATCACTCGCCCGGGGCACGATCTGGGTCGCGATTCCGGATGGCAGGATTGACTATCCACCTCCCGTGACATCGACGGTGTACTGGAGTGGGAATGGCTCGCTGTCTGCTCCGTCAACGATCTCGACCATCCCGCCAAAGGCCGAGACTTACATCGTCGCCATTAACAGACCGGCCGATGCCTCTGCGCAGAGTGATTTCCCTGCACAAAGTAACGCCCCGTCGCAGAGTGATCCTCTTCCGCAAAGCAATGTTCCACAGAGCAATGTGCCGCAAAGCAATGCTCCTCAGAGCAATCTCCCTCAGAGCAATATCCCACAGAGCGATGCTCCCGCGCAGAGTAATGCTCCCGCGCCGACCGACGTCACCTTCCCTCAGAGCTACAATCCTGCGCAAAGCGATAGCCCCTTGCCACAGAGCAATGCGCCCGCGCCGAACGACCCCAGAACTTTCGTCACATCGGTTGTTCAATACTCCGGCTCTGCCCCAGTCAACGGCCCGACGACAGTTAGCATCATTTCTCCGGACGGTGATCAGGCTGGAACAGTTGTGGTGGCTCTGCCCCCGATTGCTTCCGCCGGAGGAGGCTCACCTCCTTCATTCATCACGTCGGTGGTGCCGAACCAGTCGCCGTCTGAACCTGGCCCCGGAGGAGATGGCGTCAGTCAGCCCCTTTTCAACATTGGGACCGAGGGTTTGGTGGCTTCTCAGGTCACAACCGAGATTGAGTACACGAACTCCCTGGCTGCGACCGTTACTGTGACTAGGACTCTTGACGCGTTTGTTGCATCTCCCAGCGGAACTCAGCCGGGTACAGTCTTCGTCATTCAAGCGCCCTCAAACGCTGCCAACCCAGGTGCGGGAAGCACACCAGGCACGGGTCCTGATGGTCAGCCCCTTGAAGCCTCTTTTGCACCTGGCTCAGGAGCAACGGCGAACCCGAACCCAGGAAGCCCAGCTGCTAGCAACGATCCTGCACGTGGCCCTGCTGGAACTGGCGCGCCGGGTCCGAACGCGACCGGAGGCAGCGGACCGGCTCAGAACCCCGGCCAATCTGGGCTTCCGCCATCCGGCCCGCAAGCTTCTCCCGCGGCTACGCCCGGCGGATCATCTCCGGGAGGCCCTGGTGATGTGGTTCAACCCGGTCTCTATGTGACCTCTGAGATCCAGTACACAGGCACTCTCCAACTCCCAGGACGTGTCACAATCTCTTCGATTGCCCCGCAAGGCACAGCTCTGGGTACGATCATCGTGGCGGTTCCTCCCGGCCAGGCTTCGGCCGGTGGGTCTGCCGGTCCTTCGAATGGTGCTCTCCCGAACAACCAGTCGCCGGCCGGTCAGCCAAATAACGCAGACCCAACAGCCTTCTTCAACACCCTGGCAGCACCTGGCGCGACGGCTGCTACTGGCGCTGGTAATGCTGGTTCGGGAGCATCAGCTCCTGTCAACGGCGGAACTCCTGGTGCCCCAGAAGCAACCGACCCTGCAACTGGACAGCCGCTGACCAACCCCGATGTCTTGTCCGCGGCAGCCTACATCACATCGACCGTCACTTCCGCTGGTCTTAGTGTTCCGAGAACTACCATCGCGACTATTGCGCCTCAGGACTCTCGACCGGGAGTTTTCGTTGTTGCGGTCCCGAATAACCCGGTCAGTTCTGGAGGCTCAGCTGTACCCCAGTCCAATGCTCCCGGTGCGCAAGTCCCTGGACAGACTGTTCTGCCTCAGACCATTCAGCCGCAAGGGGCTGCGTCGTCAGCTGGAGCTCAGTCGAACGTTCCCGGGGCTCAGTCCAACATCCCTGGGGCCCAGTCTAATGCTCCCGGTGCTCAGTCCAATGTTCCCGGCACACAAGCCCCTGGAGTGACCGTTCAACCTCAAAGCATTCAGCCTCAAGGAGCTGCTTCTTCAGCTGCGCAGGGCAGCGTACCAGGACAAGCTGCTTCTCAAGGCGGTGTCAACCCCGGTGCGACAGCAGCAACTCCGGGTGCCAACACCGTCCCGGGAGCCGGAGATCCCTTGGCTCAGGGAATTGTTACTGTCACCTCGACTGTCTTGTTTACGGGACCGGGTCAGATTACTGCTCCGACAGCAATCTCTACGATTCCAGCCAACGGTAACAGCCCGCCGACTGTGATTCAGGCAATTCCTGATCTCTTCGTAACTGTCACCATTACCGTGACCGCAGCGGACCCGACTCTTCAGCCGACGGCTTTCTCCACGGTGCAACCGACAGGCAACACTCCAGGTACAGTCCTCGTGGCAGCGCCCGCCTCGTTTGTTACATCACGAGTGCTCTTCACCGGCCCTGGCTCGATCTCAGCGGCCACCCCGATTTCGACGATCTTGCCTCAAGGAACTACGCCAGGAACAATCATCTTGGCGCAACCCTTCGTGAGCGTCACATCAACCAGGCCTGGCAGCACTGCTAGAACCGGACCAGCCGGCACGGTAACAGTCGTGACTACGATCTTCCCGTCCAACGGCCCTGCAACGGTCGTCTTTGCTGAGCCTGATCCGACAGCTCCCCTCTTCGGCTCCTTCGTGACGTCTGTCGCAAGTGCCGCGAGCAACATTGCATCTTCGGCTCTTGTTCCGGTGTCTACTGTCTTGCCGCAAGGTTCAGTTCCCGGAACGATTGTGTTGGGACAATCCGGCGCGCAGACACAGCCTGCTCCAGCTAGCAGCGGAGGCGCATCGCCTGCTAACACCCCGGCAGGTGCAGGAACCTCACCAACGGCGTTGGCCAACTCCATCGCTAATGGTCAGTCCTCCCCTGCCGCTGCTGCTTCGCAAGCTGTGCCATCATCATCTGCTCCGGGTATCCCAAATACGGGGGCACAAGCTGCCTCGCAGGGGGCCTCTGCCGCAAGCTCGCAGGTGCCTTTGGACAACTCTCTCGGCGTTACTGGACCGACAACTCTTGCCACGGCTACCGTGGACCCCAATGATCCTAACGGTACTCGGGGCGGTAGAGGTCTCGTGACTCGTCTGATCACTTCAGCTGGTGTCACCGGATCCACGACTGTATCTACCATTGTTCCTACGGACCCGCTGCTGGCAATCACAGTAGTGGTCATTGTACCGGCGCTTCAGCAACCTGCAGCAACTACTCCCGCTCCTTCCGTCGATCCCAACGATCCTAACGGGACTCGTGGAGGTAGAGGTATCACAACTCGCTTCATTACCTCTTCAGGGATCACCGGAACAACGACTGTCTCTACCATCACTCCGTCGGACCCGCTCCTGCAAATCACAGTTATCATTATTGTGCCGGCGCTTCTGCAACCTGCGGCAACTACTCCCGCTACTTCCAGAAGTATCACAACTAGCTTCATTACCTCTTCAGGCGTCACCGGATCAACGACTGTCTCTACCATCACTCCGACAGACCCGCTCCTGCAAATCACAGTTGTGATTATTGTGCCGGCGCTTCTGCAACCTGCGGCAACTACTCCGGCCATTTCGTCCGCCAACACAGGTGTACAGGGGGCCTCGCAGACATCTCCTGCTCCGGCCCAGTCGGCTACATCAGTCCCAGCAGCGGTGTCATCCTTGCTCGTGGACCCGGCGATTCTATCTTCAGCTAGCTCTGTCCTAGGCCAATCGTTCGTTCCTACTCCGTCGAACTCGTCATTGCCTCAGTCTTCTGCCGCGGCATCTTCTGCGGCTCAGAGTTCCTCGGCGGGCCAGTCCAATGTGCAGCAGCCATCAACCACTCCCGCGGCTAGCTTGAGCGCTTCTCAACCCATTTCATCCTCGGTGGGAGGGACTCAAGTTGGATCGTCTAACGCTGCGAGCATCGCTCCTTCAAGCGACCCCGCGCTTGGGCAATCCTTTGTGAGCTCGGCTGGGGTTGGAACTTCATCAGTTGGCCCAACTGCTTCATTGTCCGCATCTGTGGGACCAGGAACCTTTGTTGCTAGCACCTCAGGCTCCAGCGGTGTTGTTTCTGCTACGCCAGGCGTCTCTCAATCCGCATCTGTTGACCCGCAATCACTGGCAACCTCATCAGGAGCACCAGCCTCCGGAGGACCTTCATCGAGCATTTTCTCGTCAGGACCTATCGGCCCTGTGTCGTCTTCGGGCTCGCCCCAAAGCTCGACAGCAGCTCCTGTCGTCTCCTCGTCAACATTCCTGACTACTTCGGGCGGCTCAACCTTCTTGACTACAGTAGTCCAGACTTCGAGTGAGATTCCAGAAAGCCAAGCATTCCAGTCAAGCGGCACCGCAGCGTCTAGTGCAAGTGATCCCGCCTCTGGGTCGGTATCTGCTTCTGCAAGCCTCTCAGTCTCACAGTCTGAGTTCGCTTCGTCATCCGGTACTGTCCAAGCATCTTCAAGCATTGGCTCCATCTCTTCGGACCCGGCCGTCTCCAGTCAATCTGCGGTAGAATCTCCGAGCGCTTCCGTGTCGATCTCAGACTTTGATATCTTGAGCTCTTCCTCAGCGCAAAGCCAGGCTAGCTCCGTGCCTGACCCTGCAGTCTCTAGCGGAACGCTCACGCAATCTTCCGTTGCTCTGAGCGACATTTCATCATTTGCGACCATCTCTCAGACTGCCAGCCCTGCTTCGTCAACAGGCCTTTTGACGTCCTCCGCTGAAACTCAGTCTGGCTTGACCTCCAGCTCTGAGGCACTTGGAGCTTCGTTGATCTCTACGACTTTGACTTCCCTCATCACATCAGACGGAGTCACTTCGGTTTCAACGACTGTCCTTACGACGGCCATCAGTGCTTCCCAGCCCACTGAGACAGCATCAGGCAACACCGTTTCCCCCAGTGCCTCCTCGGCTCTGAGCTCAACAGACCCAGACTTCGCTTCGCTCACGTTGTCTACCGCCAGTTCCGACAGTGCGACTAGCAACTCGGCCACAGATGCTTCAGCGTCCGTGAGCGCGTCCACGGAGGCGAGCAGCGCTAGCTTCGAAACATCAGCTTCTGGTGCTTCCTCGTTCACGTTGTCCGACATTACCTCAGCTTCCTTCAGCAGTGAGGCCACTATTTCTGGCAGCACAGCCTCGGCCTCGGCCTCTGATACAGACACTGCTTTGTCGAACGTCTTCAGCAGCGCTTCGTCTTCAGAATCTGTGGTCATCACCGCTAGCACCGACTCTGCGGGCTCGTCAGCTACCACTTTCAGCTACACAGTCACCCCAGAGAGTGTTTCGACGGACTCGGCCTCAACTCTGTCATCAGCTGTCTCTGATTCGAGCTCATTCGCCAGTGTCAGCGCCAGCGAGACGAACAGCGCAAGCACAACTAATACTTTCAGCGATGTCTTCCAATCCACGGCCAGCACAGATTCGGCATCCTCTGAGAGTACCGGTTCCGCTAGTGACAGCTTCACCAGCTTGGCCACATCTTCTGATCCTGCCAGTGCCACCAGCAACAGCGCTTTCACATCCGACCCTACGTCTTCATTTGGATCAACGTCAGTGGAGGAGGCTTCGTTCATCACAACAAGCGACGGGACCTCGACCTTCGTGACTTCGGTCTCGATCTCGAGCCCCACGACACAGTCATTCTCGGATGAGACATCGAGCGCTTTCTCAACCGAGTCATCAATCTCGGCGTCAGACCTGACTTCATCCGCGTTCACCACCGACTCGGCCTCCACTAACTCTGTGTCTGATCCCACTTCTGGCTCTTTCAGCTCCGAGTTCTCCTCATTCACTCCGACAACGTTGTCTTCTATCTCGGGCCAGTCCGCATCTTCCGTCTCAGTCTCCGACTCTTCGGCACTTGGCCAATCCCTGGTGTCCACGTCGAGTGACGAGACGGGCTCGGCAACTCAGTCCACGGCACAGACCTCGGCATCATTCACCTTGCCGACGCTGACGTCCGTCACAGACTCGGCGTCTCTCTCCGAGTCCGACACGGCCTCCAGCTTCGTGACGCCCACGGTCTCGTCAGAGAGCACCATCAGCACCGACTCAGATTCGTTCATCAGCACCACCTCGGGACTTTCCACCACCGATAGTCTCTCGACTGAGTCGGCCTTGTCGACTGATAGCTTCTCAACCGAATCGGCCCTTACTTCTCAGTCCGAGTCTGCTTCATCCGCAAGTGAGTCCGGGTCGACTTCGCTGGACCTTGACACCTTGATTAGCACGACGAATTCCGGTGAGTCGACGATCTCTAGCGGCACAGAGACGCCATCGACCTTGAGCTCCGCTTTTACGACGGAGTCTACGGATTCGGCCTTCTCTAGCAGCACAGAATCGGTCTCTGGAGTCACCTCGGATCTCACAACGGCATCGACCGAATCTGGTCTGTCAACAGCATCAACTGAGTCCGGATTCTCAACTGCCTCGACGGAATCTGGTTTCTCGACAGCTTCAACTGAGTCAGGGGTCTCACAGACTTCCACAGCTTCAGACCCCACCATTACTATCAGCTTCATCACCTCGTTGGAGACCACCGACTCCGCAGGTTTCCAGTCCTTCACGACCTTCACGACGAGCTCAGAAGTGAGCGTCTCAGCAGACTCATCCGCTGCAACTCTTTCGAGCGACACTGAGAGCACGTCTTTCACGTCGTTCTCTTCCGCCTCTGAAACTGATTCAGTCACTTCTCTTTCTTCCGACAGCGCGCTGAGCTCCTTCACGGACAGCAGCTCATTCTCGGTGGAGACCACCTCTGGCAACACTGCGTCCAGTGAAAGCATCTCCAGCGACACGGCCTCCACCCAATCTGCCGTGTCGACGGGAAGCACTTCATCTGATTCTCTCCAGGACAGATCTCTGGAGTCAACATCCACGGACAGCGGCATCGAGTCGACTCTGTCTGTTTCAACCGCATCTGGTGAGAGTTCAATCAGCTCGAGCGATGCTACCACGACGTCCGGGTTCACGTCTAGTGAGACTGAGTCTTTCTCTACTCTGCCTAGTGCTTCCCCAGGCGCCACCACGAGTCTTTCATCAGTTGAGACGGGCACCACATCCAGCTTTTCTGCATCCGAGTCGGGCATCACTTCAACCAGCCTGGACCCATCGACCGGTTCTACTACGCTGGCAAGCGAGACTATCAGTTCCGCAACCAGCCTGGAGTTCGACAGTCTGTCGTCCTCGACCGACTCTGTGTCTACTGGCTCCGTGAGCAGTGGCGATAGCACGATCTCCTCATTTACAAACTCGGCCCCTACGGACTCGGTCTCTACCGACTCGGCTTCTACAGACTCGGCGTCAGCCGATACCTCGTTCAGCTTGACGACATCGACTTTCGAGTCTTCAGGGTCCTTGACTGAGACGGTCTTCACTCTTACCCCTAGCACAACGAGCAACTCGTTCAGCTCAGAGTCAATCGCCTCTGAGTCGAGTGAGAGCTTGACTAGCGACAGCGCCTCAATCACCGGTACCTCAGCGACATCGACTGCCTCAAGTGAGACCGATACTACACTATTCGACAGCTTTTCTCCTACCTCGACGCTCTCTGGCGAGAGCACGGCTTCCACTGGAGACAGCACCTCGACTGAGAGCTTCTCAACAGAGAGTGCGTCAACGGACAGTATCTCGACGGCTAGCATCTCAACCGACAGCATTTCCACCGATAGCGCTTCGACTGCTAGTATCTCTACAGATTCTATCTCCACAGACAGCATCTCGACTGCTAGCATTTCTACGGATTCTATCACAACCGATAGTGCTTCGACCGACAGCTTCTCAACCGCTAGCGTTTCGACAGATTCTATCTCCACCGACAGTGTTGCCACGGACAGTCTCACGACCGCGAGTGTATCGACGGATAGCATTTCTTCCGACACTATTACAGCGAGTGCCACTTTCTCAACCGACACTGCTTCCACCGCCAGCATCTCTACGGACAGCGCCTCTACGGATAGCATCTCCTCCGACACTATTACAGCTAGCGCCACCTTCTCAACTGACTCTGCATCCACCGACAGTATTTCTACGGACAGTGCCTCCACGGATAGCATCGACCCCCAGAGCCTTGTTTCCACTGATTCTGCTTCATCCGACAGCAGCGCAACTGGCTTGACAACTCTCAGCGATGCTACCAGCACGACGGACTTTAGCGCGTCTCTCTCAACGGACTCCGTGACGAGCGCGTCGGAGACCAGCGCGTTTACCACTGGAACCGAATCGACAGACTCGGTAACAAGCGCCTCGGACACCGCCAGCGGGCTGACTACTGGAACTGAGTCGACAGACTCGATTACGACCGCATCAGAAACCAGCGCTCTCACCACTGAAACTGCGTCTACCGACTCGCTTTCTTCCTTGACCGCTGCCACAAGTGACTCTAGCCAGTCAGTTGAGAGTCAGACCTTCCAGACCGTATCCTCTGATAGCACCGCGTCGGCGTCGACCGCGACAGAGTCGACTCTGTCTGACATCACAGCATCGGAGAGCACGGCGTCAGAAAGCACGGCGACCGATAGCGCCTCAACTCAGAGCACGTTCTCTGACAGCATTACTACCGACAGCACTGCAACCGCCAGCACTGCCAGCGAGACTGGAATCACTTCCAGTAGCGAGAGTGTCTTGACCGATGCTTTCACCACCGAGAGTACCGCAACGGATAGCACTGCTACCGAGAGCATCACTTCTCAGAGCACGGCATCAGACAGCGCCATTACTCAGAGTTTGTCAACTGAGAGCACCGGCACAGACAGCACAGCCAGCGAGACTGGAGTCACCTCTACCAGCGAGACTGCGTTGACTGATGCTTTCACAACTGAGAGCACGGCGACCGATAGCATCTCGACTTTGAGCACGGAAACCCAGAGCACAGCTACCGACAGTTCGGCTACCGATAGCATCTCAACACAGAGCACCGCCTCAGACAGCACGGCTACCGATAGCTCCGCAACTGACATTTCAACACAGAGCACTGCTACAGAGAACACGGCATCCGAGTCTGGAGTTTCCACCAGTAGCGAGTCCGTTCTAACTGACTCTCTCATCACTTCAGCGACCGACAGTATCTCGACGCAGAGCACAGGGTCGGATAGCACGGCAACCGAGACTGGAGTGTCCTCTAGCAGCGAGTCGGTTTTGACCGATTCCCTCATCACTTCGGCAACCGACAACATCTCATCGCAGAGCACTGCCACAGACAGTACTGCTTCCGAGACTGGCGCGTCTACCACTAGCGAGTCTGTTCTCACTGATGCCTTTACTACTTCAGCAAGTGAGAGTACGGCCAGCGAGAGCACGGCGAGTGATAGCACAGCATCAGGAATCACAGCAACGGACAGCATCTCCACAGAAAGTACAGCTACGGACAGCACAGCAAGTGAGACTGGGGCCTCGTCCAGCAGTGAGACTGTTCTTAGCGACGCCTTCACCACCTCAACTCAGGACTCGACATCCTTGTCGGAAAGCATCAGCGCTACGGTTGTCACTTCTGATGGTATCACAACCACGCTGTCAGATCTTACCACTGCGTCCACAGACAGTGCCGCGTCAGACAGTTCCTTGTCCACAGCTACCGACGCTTCTCAGACGGGCTCAGACATCTCCACCGCCAGCGAGACCACTGCATCTGGAGCCACGTCCTCAGACGCCACAGCCACATCATCGGGAGACATTCTCTCTGATCTTCTGTCGCTCAGATCCACTGATTCTGCATCTTCGGCCAGCACTGCTTCAATCACAGATGGGGAGTCAACGACTCAGCCAACCATCAGCACTACGGAGTCGGACTTCACAGCATCATCGACAGGAATCACATCATCTGACGACCTTTCCACCGCCTCAACTGAGTCATCGACTGGGGTGACTTCGGCCGTCTCGACAGACTCAGAAACAGCGACTGCATCGGACGCTAGTATTTCGTCTTCAGAGACTGCCTTGTCGAACGCATTCTCGTCTCCTACAAGCGACTCCGCGACTGCTTCCGCCACGCAGGATACCTCCTCGGCATTCACAGGAACGACATTGTCAGACGGCCTTTCAATCACCGCCACTGATTCAACGACCCAGGTTAGCTCAACTGTCTCCTCCGACGGAGAGACAGCAACCACCTCGGATGCCAGCATCTCCTCGTCAGAGACTGTCTTGTCAGACGGATTCTCTTCGACTACAGGTGATGCATCCACTGCGTCTGATGTCTCTTCGACAGCAACGGATCCAACGGGTGAGAGCACTACACTCTCTGACACGCTCATCACCAGCGCCCCTTCAACTTCGGATACAGCCACCGCCAGCACTGCCGCCTCCTCGGACGACACAAGCGTGCTATCGGATGTGGTATCGTCCACTGACAGTCTGACGACGGATGGCGCAAGCTCCACGGAGGCCTCGGCGTCTTCCACGGACACCATCACTTCGGCCGACGCTACGGCCACGGATAGCTCCAGTGTCCTTTCAGACCCGACCGCGTCATCTGACACTCTGACTTCTGCTTCGGCCACCTCCTCAGATGACGCTCTATCCAACATCTTCTCATCTACTGACGCTACTGCTACGTCGGACAGCAGCGCATCAGACACTGCCTCGGCTTCTGACACCGGCATCACAAGTCCAGCATCTCTCTCTGAGACTGACTCCGCTTCCATCACATCGGATGCCACCAGCGCGACGTCTCTGGACTCCGACCTCTCTTCGCAGGCCAGCTCCACGGACTCCATCACTGGGTTATCTACCGATCCGGCTAGTGTAACATCTGCCACTGGAGCCACGTCAATCACTGATCCTGCGTCGTCTGCTACCAGCGACCTTTCTATCGATCCTGATCTGCTCAGCTCGACGGATTCCCTCACGGCATCTACAACGGATTCCGCCAGTGGTACAGCATCAACCGATGTTTCATCTGCCACCGACATCACGTCCGCCACCGACACTGCATCTTCCGCAACTGGCAGCATTTCTGTGGATCCTGATCTCCAGAGCCTTACTTCAACTGAAGGAGCGACATCCTCTGAGACCGGCTCGACAGCCGACCCGACCTCCTCCGCATCTCTTACCGACAGTGCCATCTCCGCCAGCAGCACGTCGGAGACTGATAGTCTCTCGACTCAAGCGAGTACGACGGATGCTTCTCAGTCATCATTGACTAACGCTTTGAGCGATGCTCTTACATCGCTGGAGTCAACGGCATCGGTGTCAGCCAGCGCAACAGATTCAGCGAGCGCGACGGACCCGGCGAGCGCAACGGACTCGGCCAGTGCGACTGACCCAGCCAGCGCAACAGCCTCAGACACCGACTTGCCAGCCAGCTTGACCTCGAGTGACGCAGCTTCAGAAAGCTCCACAGATCTCTCAGCATCAGCTACTGAGACTCCATCGGTCTCGTTGACAACTTCTGGAGATGCTAGCAGCTCCCTGGACACGGCATCGGCTACGGGAACTGCCTCAGCGACGAGCTCAGCTGACGAGGACATTCTGTCCTCACTTCTCAGCTCAACGGCATCTGATTCAATCACTTCATCAGACCCAGGAGCCTCAGCTACGACAGATAGCACAGCATCCCTGACGACCGCGGAATCTTCCAACGATTTGTCGTCCGTTCTGAGCTCCACCCCTTCGCCTACCGCCTCTCTTCCCGTTGATACCCAGATTCTGGAGAGCACCACGTCCTCTTCCACCACCGATTTGGCATCCTCGGAGAGCGCGGCCGCATCTTCAGCTAGCTCTGCAGCCAGCGAGGCTTCCTCGTCTCAGGCACAGTCGGCCTCCAGCTCCCAGGGCGCCAGCAGTATCGCTTCTTCGGCAGCCACCAGCGGTCCATCAGCTACCACTGCGCTCTTCGATACGATCTCGATTCCTTACACTGGATCAATCGGCGCTTCTGGTACTATCCCACTTACCACCTTCCTACCGACAGGTACAGGACGTGGAACAGTTGTCGTGGGCACGAACCCTGCAGCCTTCGTGACGTCCACCGTCAGCGGCGCCACATCGTTGAACGGAGCGGTGGAGATCGCAAGTCTCGTCACGGTCTCGACGATTCCCCCTATTGGAACCTTGCCTGGAGTCTTCATCGTGTCGCCTGTTCTTAGAGCACGTTTCCTGACCACGACGGTTCGGTACACGCCTACTGCAGGAGAGCAGATCACCGCACCAACAGTCCTGACATCGCTTGATCCCTCAGGAACTGCTCCGGGAATTATTGTCATTGCCGCCCCTGAGTCATTCTTCTCAACGACGGACGCGGCTACATCGGCTGCCACGACAGATCCATCAGTCAGTGACGCCAGCACCGACGCATCAGCGTTGCCCTCGTCACTGCCTGCGACAGCCAGTCAGACGGCATCAACCTCACTGGATTTGGATATTCTTTCCTCAACTTCTGCGGACCCAGCAACCTCTGCCTCGGCCTCGGAAGACCCGACGGCTACCTTGTCAGGCTCAACTGGCGAGAGCTCGCTCGTCGCTACACCGACATCGGATGCCACGGGAACTAGTTCCGATCCTGCTTCAGCCACAGCTTCGGGAGACGCATCTACATCCTCGGACGCTCTTCCCGCTAGTCTTACGAGCCTCTTGTCGTCTGCCACTGATGCTGCCTCAGAAACCCAGGCTACTACAAGCCCTGCCTCCTCAGTTGCCTCGCCATCAGCTTCTATCAGCTCGGATGACGACCTGACCTCCAGCACTGCCTTCTCTAGCGCTTCTAACGCGGCGACCGAATCATCCATCGCCGCTAGCAGCTCAACGGACTCGGCCCTCGGTCAAGAGACCGCAAGCTCATCTGCGGGCGCTACCACGTCCAACGAGGGTTCATCGGCAGGCTTGACAAGCAACGTTTCACCGACAGCTTCCGTGTCCGGTGATCCCACTGAAGCCACACCTGGTAGCACGTCTATCCCCGAGACTTCGGCCGCATCAACCGCCTCAGCCGGCGCTACGAGCGAGGCTTCTCAAGCATCAAGCGGTAGCAGTGCCCAGGATACCGCGGCTCAGTCAAGCACCGATCCTCTGGGTGCTACCCTGCTGCCAACTTCGTCTGGCGCAGCTTCATCATCAGTTGCTTCAGCAGATGCGTCCAGCACTTCGGCAGAGGTCACAAGCCAAGACACCGTCAGCTCTGCTGCAACCACTGCTGCCACGGGTGCGCAGTCCGCGAGCGCTTCAAGCCTCGCTGGAACCTCCACCGACGCCGCCGTCACCGCAAGCAGCGCACAAGATACCTCGGTCTTGCCATCCGCCAGTGCGACAGGAGTCACCTCCCAGACAGGTGCGGCCAGCTCTGCAGTCTCATCGAGCGCAGCCGCTTCATCCGCTTCAGAGAGTGCCGACGATCAGATCTTCAGTTCCACGGCCATCTCGTCCGGCGAGCCCATCTCTTCGACGGCAACTGCGGTGCCCACTTCCGCCTCGGCCGATCCTCAAAGCCTTACAGCATCGGCAAGTTCCTCAGAGGGCAGTGTCATCCCGTCAAGCACGCAGGCCACTGCGGGCTCGGGTACGAGCACATTGCCGGCCATTGAGTCAACTAGCTCCCAGGAGTCTGCCGTTCAGTCCAGCTCAGCTGAACCTACGGTCGCATCTTCCCTTGGTGCTAGCTCCAGCACGATCCAGTCTGTATCCTCAGAGATTTCAAGCTCTTCAGCCGCGCTGTCCAGCGCAGCTGCATCATCTGCTCAGGCCAGCTCGTCCTCAAGCGAGCTCGTGGAGTCAAACATCTTGGGCTCCTCGCAGCAGTCGACAGTCGTCGCTTCTACTTCAAGCAACGGTGTCATCTCTGCGTCCAGCTCGGCCGCATCTGGCGTCGAGCCATCCGCTTCAGCCACATCGGCTGCGGCCTCCTCGGCTGTTCCGTCGTCTAGCATTCCTGCTTCAATCAGCTCCTCCGTCGTCGCCTCATCTCCAGAGCTTGACACCATCATCCCCAGTTCGACAGCTGCTGTATCAAGCTCCGTGGCCGCGGCATCAAGCTCTGTGGCTGCAAGCTCCTCGGCCGCCAACTCTGCCCAGAGTTCTGCTGCTTCCAGCTTGGCTTCATCAAACGCTGCGGTCTCAAGCTCTGCCATCTCGAGCGCGCAGGCTACTTCTTCCGAAACAGGCATCGACAACATTCTGTCCTCGTCAAGCCTGGCCGGTGCTTCAAGTTCCGCTGCTGTCTCTTCTGCACAGGTTTCCTCATCACCTGCAGTTTCGGCCAGCGCAACTCCCTCGGCCGTCTCTTCAGTCTTGTCGTCAGCTGCTTCTTCGGCCGCCTCTTCAGCAGCCGCATCAGCTGCCTCGTCTATCGCCTCGTCCAGCATCGCGTCCAGCGACCCGGCAAGTGCTCAGGCAAGCAGTTCCGCTGGTAGTCCCTCCAGCAGTCTTACCGGCCTTGACAACATCTTGTCTAGTTCCTCGACTGCTGCTCCCGCAGTTTCGTCTAGTTCAGCTGCCGCGTCGGCTTCTTCCCCTGCGGCGGCTTCCTCTCCGGCGGCTTCATCTGCGGCATCATCTGCACCCGCAAGCAGCGCAGCTGCCAGCTCATCAGCCATTTCGTCGGCTGTATCGTCGGCCGCATCGTCGGCCGCAGCCTCAGCCAGCAGCTCTGCTGTCAATCCTTCAAGTAGCATCTCTGGCCTAGACAACATCTTGTCTAGTTCCTCCACCGCCGCCCCTGCAGCTTCATCAACCGCTGCCTCGCCAGTGGCCTCATCCTCATCTCCAGCTGCACAGGCCAGCAGCGCGGCACCAAGTGCCTCGGCCAGTGCCTCTGCTGCCTCATCAGCCGCTTCAGCAGCGGTGTCTTCAGCTAGCAGATCAAGCAGTTCTGCCGTTGCTCAAGCCAGCAGCTCAGCTGCCAACCCTTCGAGTAGCCTCTCAGGCCTTGACAATGTCTTGGCCAGCTCGACTACTTCTTCTGTCCGATCATCATCTGCGCCTGCCTCGGCAGCGGCATCCTCTTCAGCTCAGCCCGCTGCTGCCTCAAGCTCCGCTGCTGCATCATCGGCAGCAGCACCAGCAGCTTCATCATCCTCGGTGGTGCGGTCCTCCTCTGCAGCCGCAGCTCAAAGTAGTTCGGCATCCCCGTCGGTCAACACGGCCTACGTCACATCGCAGGTCTTCAGCGCCGGTATCACTGCCCCTACGACCATATCAACTGTCGTGCCGCAGGGAAGTGTTGCTGGTACATACATCGTGGCCCAACCAGCGCTTTTCGTTACCTCTCAGGTGTTTAGTGCTGGCATCACCGCACCTACGACCGTCGCAACTGTCGCGCCGCAGGGCACTGCCGCTGGTACATATGTTGTGGCCCAGCCTGCGCTCTTCGTTACATCACAGTTGTTCAGCGCCGGTCTTACCGCTACCTCAACAATCTCGACCATCGCACCACAAGGCAGCGCTCCTGGCACTTACATCGTGGCCCAGCCGGCGCTCTTCGTCACTTCTCAAGTAATCAGTGCGGGCATTACCGCTCCCACGACCATCTCAACTATTGCGCCGCAGGGTAGTGCTGCTGGAACATATGTCGTGGCCGAGCCCGCGTTGTTCGTCACTTCACAGGTCTTCAGCGCCGGTATCACTGCTACCTCAACAATCTCGACTGTTGCGCCACAGGGTACCGCTCCTGGCACTTATATCGTGGCCCAGCCTGCTCTCTTCGTCACGTCTCGGGTGATCAGCGCTGGCATCACCGCTGCCTCAACGATCTCGACTATCGCGCCGCAGGGCAGCGCTGCTGGCACGTATGTCGTAGTCCAGCCTGCTGTCTTCGTCACTTCCCAGGTTCTCTACACTGGAGGTGACCCAGCCGTGACCGCTCCAACCACGATCTCGACGATTGCGCCCTCTGGAACGGCACCGGGCACTTTGATCGTCGCCTCTCCTGGATCCTACGTCACCTCACGAGTTCTGTACACTGGAACGAATACAGCAGTCACAGGACCAACTCGAATCTCGACCATTCTTCCGTCAGGATCAGTGGCTGGAACAATCATTGAGGCCGATCCTGCTTCGTACATCACCACGACAGTACAGTACAGTGGTCCCAGCACTCTGACTGGTCCCGTTGCAATTTCCACCATCGCCCCTACTGGAGTCGGCGCTCCTGGAACGATCATCGTTGCAACACCCGCAGCAGTCTTCGTGACTTCTCAAGTGGCGTACACTGGTACAGTTCCTCTCACAGCGCCGACCACAATCGCGACTATAGCTCCTAGCGGAACGAACCCGGGCACATACCTCGTTGCTAGCCAAGCCCTTCTCTATGTCACTTCTCAAGTGGCATACAGCGGAACAGCTGCCATCACAGCGCCTACAACGATAGCAACGATTCCACCCGTTGGCACTAACGCTGGCACTTACATCGTGGCGACCCAGGCAGCCCTATTTGCTACTTCTCAGGTTGCCTACAGTGGCACAGCAGCAATCACGGCTCCGACCACAATCTCGACCATTGCTCCGGTTGGCACCAATGCAGGAACTTATATCGTGGCGAACCCGGCCCTTTTCGTCACTTCTCAGGTGGCGTATAGTGGCACAGCTCCCATCACAGCACCTACAACGATAGCAACTATTCCAGCGGTCGGCACGAATGCAGGCACTTACATCGTGGCGACCCAGGCAGCACTTTTTGTCACCTCGCAGGTTACCTATAGTGGCACGGCAGCTATTACAGCTCCAACCACGATCTCGACAGTTGCTCCTGTTGGCACGAACGCGGGCACCTACATTGTCGCCAACCCGGCTCTCTTCGTTACTTTCCAGGTTGCCTACACCGGTACGGCTGCGATCACAGCACCAACCACCATCTCAACCATCGCCCCCGTGGGTACGAACGCAGGCACCTATGTGGTTGCTGCTCGTTTCATTACCTCTGCGGTTGTATACAGCGGCGCAAGCTCGATCACTGGCCCTGTCCCAGTTGCAACCGTACAACCAAGCGGCACGGCTCCAGGAGTCATCGTGGTCGCTTACCCGGCTTTGTTCGTCACATCGACTCAGGCGTACTCAGGAACTGCGCCGATCACAGGCCCAACAACTATTACGACGATTGCCCAGCAAGGTACTGTTCCAGGTACCGTGGTCGTGGCAACCCCGGCACAGCAGGCCTCTTACGTCACCTCAACTCTCTTCCTCACGGCGGCTAACGCAGCCTCAACGACAATCACAACAATTGCACCGGCCGGTACGGCGCCTGGTACCGTTGTCGTCGGTCTTCCGGCTCTCTTCGTGACAGTCGTCGGCCCATACAGTGGCACTGCCACACCAACTGGCTCTACGACAGTTTCGATTGTTCAGCCGTCAGGAACTGCGCCGGGCACTGTGTATGTCCAAACGCCTACCTCGGCAACTGCAGTGGCAGCATCAAGCACACCCGTCCTTGGCCAAAGCTTGGTGGCCAGCTCAACTGCAGCCGCAGCCGCGTCATCCAGCAGTCTATCAACCCTGGTAACCAGAGCTGTCACTGCTTCTTCCTCGTCTCCAGCCGCGGCAGCTGTTTCTTCTTCCTCGTCTGCCGCTGCATTGGGTCAGTCATTGGTAGCTTCCTCTTCAGCAGCCGCGGCCGCCTCCTCCTCAGCCGCAGTCGTCGCTTCATCTTCAAGATCGTCAACAAGCTCCGCGGCGGCGGTGGCTGCAACTTCTTCGTCTGCAGCAGCAGCCGTGGCGTCATCATCCTCTTCAGCACTATCTGCAAGAGCTGTGTCATCGTCTCTTTCAAGCTCCGCTGCCGCTCTGTCTTCATCAAGTAGAGCCGCAGTCAGCAGCAGCAGCTCCAGCAGCAGCTCCAGCATCAGATCTACGTCTACCTCATCAATCAGTCGCTCGGTAGCATCAGCCACAGCGGGAGCCGCATTCTCTTGCCCCACAACTGGATACTTAGTTCAAAGTTCCAGCAGTGTGACATTGTACTCTATCAACCTTGCCAATGGTGCTCAGACAGTAGTCACAAGCAACCTCGGCGGCGACAACACGCGCAACATCAACGCCCTTGGTTACAACTCTCGAGAGGATTACATGTACGCCATTTCTCAGCCCAACACCGGAACGAGCGACTACCGCGTCATCCGTATCCTTGGCAACGGCAACACGACAACAGTATCCACATTTACTCAGGCATCTAAGCTGTACAACGCTGCCTTCAACACCGGAGATGTCGACCAAAATGGTCAGTACTGGATTTCAACCAGCGGTATCGACTGGTACCAGTACGACTTCTTGCCTGGTTCGGCAACTTACGGAAGACTGGTCGGATCAGGACTGGTTGACGGCGGAGCCGATGGGTACACCGTGGGAGACTGGAGTGTTGTTCCTGGAAGCGGCGGTGGAGATCTTTGGACAATCGGTGTCAAGAACTTCAACTGCGTCCTCATGAGATGGAGCCGCACCACCAAGGACTGGACCATCGGACAGAGCCTCGGCGCTTTGACTGGAGTCACGTCCGGAACCGCGCCATTCTGGGGTGCTACCTACGCTACGACTGACGGGTACCTCTACGCCGTCGAGAACAACTCCGGACAGGTCTGGAGAATCGACGTCGACGGATCATCACCCCCGGTTCAACAGACGAGCGTGCCGTCTACGAGCAGGAACGATGGAGCCAGATGTTTGGATTCAGGAAGCATCTAAGGATTTATGATAACATGTATAACTTGATTTCCTTTGTACTCGACTCCACATCGTGGAAGTCTTCCACTCAGGCAGAATACTTGACTGCCATTGAACATTAAAACTTCAGTCTTAATCATAATAGTAATATCATTTTCATTTCAATGTTCTTCTCCATCAAACACATGCGCACTGGCGTGAAATGACTTGGTAAAGCGGCTATCTTATGAATGAGAACATTCCAATTTGTGCATTTGAAATAGCTCCATTCGAGTAGGATAAGGTCTTGTTGATCCAGAGCACGTGACGTTCAACATGATCCGTAGGGTCAATAAATGATTGGGTGGAAGTGCATGGAAAGCTGCATTGAAGTGATCAGTCCAATGCACTTCCAAATGCAGTATTCCATGCATTTTCACCCGATTATCTACCGACCCTACGCCTAGACATATTGAACCTCAACTGCCCTTCCCCAACAGGTTTCTTCACACGCCTACTTCGTCTACTGTCGAATTGAGTGGCGACCTCGAGCCTAAGCTCCCACCTAATGCTGCTGTGTATGCAAGGTGCCAAGCTAAGCTCTGTCCATCCAAGTTGGTGCTATTCACCGCCTGACTCTTCATGAAGTTGTAGCTCTCAACCGCACCAGCCTTGTCAGCGATGGCAAGATTCACGTAGACGTGGCCGACGAATCCATCCCCAGAAAGCGCGCCGCTTTTGTTTCCTGCAAAGTATTGATCCCACTCTTCACGCACAAAAGACGGCTTGCGAACGTATGCGCTGCTCGGCACGATGGGGAGCATGTGGATACCCTGGATAAAGCTGGTCTTGTCGCCGAAGTAGGTTGTGTGGTTGACCTTTCGATCCCACAGAATTCCCGTCACGCGGTTGCCGATGAACTTCTCCGGCTGAACAGTGTTGTCGCTGGCGAGAAGGAAATAGGACTGCAGGCTGCGAGCTGTGACGGCCAGCTGGAGGTTTCCTCTGGCCTCGAGGGCCGCGTCGCCAATGGTGCGTCCCCACATCTTGATGGCGTAGGTTGAAAAGGCGTCTTCTGCTGAGGACTCTTGATCCTTGCCATCGGGGGCCTCGAGAACACCACGAGCCCAGCTATGCCCGTGGAACCAGTCGAAAGAGCGCGAGAACGGAAAGTACGGATCTTCTGACGAGGGGTTGGACCAGTCTCGGATCAAGTTGTTGACCCAGATTTTGTTGACCGAGTCGTTCTTCTTGAGCCATGACGGGTTGAGATGCCCTATGATCGCAGCCGTGTACACGTAGTATCCGTAGTGAAAATTGTGGTCGTTGTAGTAGGTGTTCCCGAAGTCGATCGAGGAGTCATTGTTTCCGTATGATCCAGAAGAGACCAAGCCTTTCCACACGTTGTCGTAGTAAAGGGGATTCGGCTCGAGATTGTTGACGTACCTGTCAAAGGCTGCCTCGAGCTTGACCAGTGCGTCCTTCGTGTACGACCTCTCTCCGGCGATGCTGTTGACCGCATAGAGAGCCCTAGCGTATTTCGAAAAAGCGATGCCGGCGTAGTATTTGGAAGTCAGATTGGTGATGGCGATGGCATCCAACTCAAGCTCCAGCTTCCCAGCGGCAACAATCGCGTCTTTGGCCTCGGTGGATACTGTGCCGCCTCTTGCTTCCCTAGATCCAACAGAGCCCAGACGTGGCGACCAAGGGTCGAATCCCATGTCTGTCGGAAGATCGGGCTCTACCATGGTGAAAGAATCTCCGAATGTCGCAGTTGCAATCCCCTTTGTCGTACTCGCCAGCTGAATGTCGGTGAGACCTCTGGCGGTTTTGCTATCGAACGATTTAACGTGATGCGGCAGAGCAAACATGAGCAGGGGAATGGTCTTGTCGCCGCCCTTCTTCCAGGAAAATGTGTACGATCCCGTTCTGCCTGATACCGATCCTTTCATTTCGCCTCCGACGGGGTAAACTCCCGCAGCTTGGCCGAAAATACGAGCGCCGGTTTTGCCTTTTGGGTTTCTAGCGACTTGCACACTCCCTGTGAAGTTACCAGGTCCCACGATAGTTCCGTTGTTGGCCATGGTGAGTTTAGGCGTCTGGGAGCCGCGGCTTGGGTTGACATAGATAAGCCACTCAACGGGTTGCCCATTTTCGCTCACCCAAGTCCTCCAACCGGGTGCTCCAAGCCCACGCGAATCGTCTTCCAATCTGGTGAGATCTAAGAACCCTCTTTGTGATTGGATCAAGACAGTTCCGCCGTGGTAAACTCCCGTAACAAACGCCATGCCCTGTACCAGGGGAAATGACACGATGGGCTCGGCTCCTTTCCTCGGTGCCAAGTTGACATTAACCGCAAAAGAGGTCAGAGAATCGGTCGTCAAGACGGTCCCATTCTGCAGCTCGCGTGCAGATAGTGCGATCGACTGTTTGAACAAAGGATCCTCGAAGGATTTGGCTGGGTCTCCGGAGCCGTAGATGAAATCTTCCCGGCTCGTATGGGAGATTGAAAGTCCATGCCCCTGCTTGACAGTATCGTTCGACCACCAAACCGAGTACGGATGCGTCCATGTAGCGTTGTCCTGATTGTTGGCAAAGAAGTTGGCGTAGAATTTATTGGTCTGAATTGGTCCGTCATGGCGCACGCCCACTGGCTTTTGGGGGTGATCGTCTCTAGTTGGGACCAAGATGGGCCGATCGTTAGAAATGGGCTGAAAGATGTTGACTGGCCGTCCTCTTCCCAAGTTCGACGAGTCCGTGGTATTTTCGGGCGCCAAGATCGATGCTTGCCGCCTGTGCTGATGCCGTGGCGAATGGTGTGGATGGACTTCTTGTACCAACGCCAGAATGGCGAGGATAAAGAGGGAGCGCATTTTCGGAAAAGACAGACTCAACGACACAGCAAGTGTGAACGTATGGCAGAGGCACAGGCAGCAGCACCGACCAAAATTGAATGGGACGCGTGAAAAAGGGTGGCCATGGTTCAAATACTAAGATCTCAAAGGTAAACAAGAGAATTTTGTTGTTTCGTTGTTTCAATTGAGGGGGCGATGAGGGGGCTCTCCAGCTTCTTCAGGGGATTTTGAGTTTATCATCATCTTAAATCTCATGCATTGCTACGTTGAGATCCTAGGTGAACTCAAATCTGAGTTCGGATCGTTGCTTGGTCTTTCCTCTTCATTTATTTCATATGGGGGTCGTTTCATCGGGGTTAATCGACGCGCCGGCTGCCCGCCGGCCCCTCCGAAAAGCTGTGCTAACCCCTTTTCAGTACAACGATGTCCTCGTCTCAAATACTGTTCTCAACGCAGCCAAAAAAATGACTCTAGAAATTGAATTCGACATTATCAACGGAGCGTTCCGCGGAGCGAGGTTGCGAAGTCAGAAATGCGCAGCCCGAAAAGCACGATATTATATTTGTGTCTACCCTTCTTCTCATCCAACAACCACAGCCTGGATTCGTAGTGTCGCGCTTTGCGTAGATATATTAAAAGAGTGGCGGGGGCGTTAGTGAGGATGCAAAGAAGCAACATCAACAGCCACATGCCCTCACGTAATCTGCATGTCGTAGCTTGTGTCATCACTATCTACAAAAGTGCATATCTCAGGAACAACACGACAATAATCATAGACAAGTGACAATGTATATTTCAACCAATTCAGCCCTGATTCCAAGCTCAAAAACTATGCTCCTTCTATGCGGCGCTAAATGCTCTTGTAAATGATGCAAGCTGAATGAATGCTTCAATATCTGCAGTTGACCCCAGGCCACCGAAGATCCTCTCTATTCCCATTCTCAACCCGTCATCGTTGTTTCAAGGCGCGCACATTCGTCATACCACCTGCACACAGAGGCTGTGAGATTACCGCGGATTCGCCTGCGGAACAGTGGTAGACACTGCCGTACCCGCCACAGGCGACCATGACCATGGCGTCGGCCGACCCAGCCTGGAGCGTAAAGCGATCCGCGTTGTGAGTGACGGAAGCTCCGTTGCTACAATCGTAGAAGTTGTTCGGCTTGAGGGCACAGTATCCAATTATGTCGTAATCGTTCGGCTTGCCGCTGAAAGATCCCTGAGCACAACTCGCGAGGGTTTGGCCAGAGAGCAGGGCGACGACTAAGACGGCGGAGTAAGAAAACTGCATGTTGGCTGAGCGTTTTCGGGGTGGAGAAAGAGAGACGAGTCTACATGCCATGTCCACATTAATATGCTGTCCAAATTTGCTTGAGGTCTGTTGGGATGCAGACTTACTTTGCTGAGATGGAAAGCGAAAATTGATTGCGTGGTGACTGGGATTCCATCAGTAGAGGTTGCCGTGCAAAAGCTGAGTATTTATTCTAAAGTTCCGGTGGAGGTTCCTTGCACCCATGCTGCTCGGAACCGCTGGGAAGTAGACAGTTCAGAAGGACTCATCTCGCGAGGGACTGCGGATATTGAAACCTTAATCAGTCTCAGAGTGCACTCTAATATATGACACAAGTTTCTACACCTTGGCCTCTAATTATACGACATCCAAGACCGGGTTTTGTCTAGGTGCCATAATAAGTCAAAATCCACGTGATTGCAGGCATGTTGCTACATGTAGACCTAACCTACGGGCTCACATGTAGCTGACGCATCTACAATACCCTCCATGTCGTCCGAATGATTGCGTCGTCTCCAGAGCGTCGCTCAGAGTGCATATGCCCGAAGGCACATCCTAACGAGATCTCCCCAAGTACTTATGCCGCATCATATCCTATACTATACACGCTGATACTCTATATTGAGAGCAAAATCGAGCTTTGGGCTGCCAGCACCCAGGCCGCTAAACAATACGAATCGTGGAGCCTTGGCGTGGCTTCCTTTCTTTGATGCTGCGGGCAGCAAGATCAATGGCATTGCAACAAATGCTACAACATAACCCAACAGAGACAAGATCATACTCTGCCGGGGTTATGCTATTGACATTGTTCAAGAAGACTGGAGAGTTCATGGGCGGGCTTGTTGCGACAATTCAGGGGCATCTAGGTACGTCCCTACCTACGTACCCAGGCTTTGTTGATCCTAACTTGGTGGACGGCCAGCAATCTTGCTGGGGTTCCAATTTGCCCGCGTTGGAGTCGATAAAGTCAAGGTGGGAGCCGGAGGATATTTTTCTCAATCCACAAAGTGTACGATCACTGGCATGAACGCCCGCTGAAGGGCTTTTTTGAGACATAGGGGTAGGGTCCTGGGCTAATAGTGCAGGTTCGGTAGTACAATAGTCTCCGAATATGCAATCAAATCGCGACTTATCCGTACCGAACAAGGAGTGTTAGCTGGTTCGATGATCAGATGCTTCGGTTGCTTTGGCTCGGGCGTGCCGAACGCCGTGCCGGTGGGATACGGCGTTGGCGGTGAGGAAAATGTCCGTGGACTCCGGAACACATCGTCATGGTACTTGTCAAATCTTTCGCGCGAGGATTCCACAGAGTCCTACGGCAGTGGCTACATTCATTAAACAGCAGTTTTCAGGGCATTGAACCTGCGGAAAAGCTATTGCTTGACCTGTAGTGGCATCATGGCGCGCTTCGCAGAGTACAGTAGCCCGTACGAACGCCCTAATCGCGCGGTATGGGCAACTCATTCTTCGTTGTTATTGTTGCTAACACATTGAAAGTGTGATTCGTGTCATTCGAGAAAGGTAACTCATCCCTGAACGTGCTTGTGAATGAATCTCTGCAGCCAATCTTACCTTCCGAGGACAGATCAAATGTGATCGTCAAGAAGTATGTCGCCAGTGTATGGCCGCCGGCATAATGTGCCTTCGCAGACGTCCAAAACAGTCCCGTCGAACACGAGAAGTATCCAACAATGGCTTGCTTCAACCCAACTCAGAGCGTCAGCAAGGCCCTGTTGAAGGAGCCCTGCTTGAAACACAGCCCCTTACCGCCTTCAACGAGCATACCTCAGCGCCTCGAGATTTGAGTGTGTCTGAGATTGCCAATGCTCATCTTCAGAAGTCGCCAACTGAGTTACAAGGAACTGCTGGTACAACAGTAAAGATGCAGAAGACAGACACCACGTCAAATCACTCATCTTCGGGAGTCAGCGAGACGAAGTTCTTGTACTCGCAAGCTGAAAGGCTCCTCGCATTCTCGATGGAAGTCTTGTTCCAGGACAACGATTTTCCTGGACTTCATATTATGGAGACGGCGTTAAAGCATGTTAGAACAGCAACGGGGACGACACCGACAAGCAGGCATGCTCCGGAACCTGATTTTGCGAGGAGCAAGCCGTTTCCGAGTGTCGAGCTCATTGACAGCATTTTAACTTGTACGGAATATTCTTCTAATGGCGAGAAATAGTTGCTTAATCAGCTGACATTAATGGGTATCAGGGAGGGCACAAAGCACCGGCTCGAAATACATAGCAGATTTACAGTCGGTGATTTCTCTTCCAAATTTGGAGGCTCAGTGGCTAGCGCTCCGCAATGGACAAGCCAAAGAACCTTTACGAAACCACTATATAGTCTCGGTCAATTACGCAGCGTGGTGCTTCATTGGCATCAAGATAGCTGAGACTACCAGTGGCAATATTCATAAGCACCTGAAATCGAGCAAAAGGTTCTATGAACAGAACATTATTGTTGTTAACTAATTATAATATACGTATAGTATCTATATAAATAAAACAGCTTAATTCCTTCTAAATTAGAGTCTAATATAAAAGGTTTTTTAAGGAATAGATCCTAACGTACTAAAATATTATTAGTCTAAATAAATAAATTAGAAGTAAGTTACTTTATATTTTCTTCTAAATATAAAACTACTTTAGATATTTAAAAGTATTATAATATACTTCTTTAAGTTTAAAAAAGCTTAAAAACCTTAATTTTATATAACTAATATTATAAAATCTAAATATATATATAAAATATTATAAATAGATATAAAAAAAAGTAATTAATAAAAAAAAATAAAAAAAAGATAACTTTATAGCTTTATTATTAAATTATAAATAAGAAAAAAATTCTTTTCTTTATATATTTTCTATTATAATTAAAATTATAAATATTAAAATAGTAATTAATATTATTATTTTATTTAATAAAAATAAAAACTTCTTATTAATTTAAATAGAAAAATTAAAATAATTATTAAAGTAATAAAATAATAATAATAATAATATCTCTTATATTACTTCTATTTCTTAATTTTCCTTCTCTATTTATATTATAATTAATATATATATTACTTATTTTACTTCTATATATATATATATATATTTATATTATAATTATAATACTTTTTTTTTATTTATAATCCTATTTTTAATATTAATTATATTATTTAGATAACTAAGAAAACTAAAATTAAATATATAGTTATAATAGCTAAAATAAAAGCTATTTTTATTAATAAAAAATAGAAAAAGAGAGAAAAAGAAGAAAAAAAAAGTAGTAATACTCCTCTTATACTTTTTTAAAAACTTAAAAACTTTAAATTTAAGAATAAATTATTTTATTTTCTATTTTTAGTTTTTTAAAATCTTTTTTTATAATAATATTTCTACTTTATTTTATTATTCTTATAGATTTATTATTAACTTAAGTTATTTTATAAAACTTAAAACTAATAAGGTTAAAATAAATAAAAAACTTATAAAGAATAGAGAAATTAAAAAAATATATAATTTATAGTTTATAACTTTTATTTTTCTATCTATTTATAAATTATACTAAAAGTATAAATAAAATATATCTTTAATTTATAGTTTTAATTAAATTATTATATTATTTATTAACTTTTAAATAAAAATAGAAATTTTAAAAACTAAAAATTAAAAAGAAAAGTAGCTATTATTATTAAGTAATAAGATTTATATATTTTATTTATAAAATATTTAATAAAATATATTATTTAGTATATATATACTTAATATAAAATAAAGAAGTAAATATACTCTTTATAAAGAGAAAAAGAAACTATATATCTTTATATTACTACTTATTTCTATATTAAAGTTTTAATTTTTTAAAACTATATATAAAAATATAAATAAAATTATATATTCTATATTATAACCTTTATATTATTAATTATTTAGCTAACTATTTATTAAACTATTTTTACTCTTAAAAGAATTATATTTTAAAAAACTTTTAAAACTTATAATAAAGCTAAAATAAAAGCTAAAGTAAAAGCTAAAACTAAAATAAAAAATAAAAGTAATAATAAAATAGCTATTAAGATTATAGCTCCTCTTTTAATATTAGCTATTACTTTATTAATTAAACTTATTATAGAGGATATATTAATTTCTAATAGTTTATATACTAACTTATTTTTTAAAATAACTCCTTTTATCTCTAAAGTAACTAATATTTATATTATTATTAATAGCTTTATTAATAGATATCTCTTTAAAAAGATAAAATTTATATATAATATCTTTATAGATAACTATATATTTACTTTTTAAAAATATAAATAAAGTATAATAATTATATTACTAAATATTTTATAAAATATAAATATTTTAAACTTTTAAAAAAACTATATACTTTTTAGCTATTAAGCTATTTTTAATTAAAAATACTTAACTTATAAACTTTATTTACTTTTTAATTTTTCTTTTTTATTTTATTTTATTATTTATAATATATTTTAAAAGTTTAGAAATATTTTAAACTATTTAAACTTTATATAAAAAAATATTTTTATAAAACTATTAGCTAATATCTTATTAATTAAAAAATAAATAATTTAAAATAATTACTTAATATATTCTTAATAAAACTATATATTCTAAATATCTATATATTAGAAATAAGTTAAAATATACTTTTTTTTACTTACTATAAGTTATATTATTTATTAATTATTATAGTAAATTTTCTATATATCTCTAAAATTAAGTTTAAAATCTCTAAAAAGTTATTTAAAAGTTATAATTTCTTTTATAATATATTTTAAACTTAAAAACTTTATTTCTATTATTAATATAATTATTATATTTTAATATATAACTTTCTATTAAATTAATCCTCTAAAGAGAGATATTATAAAACTTTAAAATAATTTTTATATCTCTTTATTATTAATAAAAAATATATTATTTATAATTAATAATATTTAAACTATCTTACTTCTTAAAATATTAAAATAAATTATAAAATATTAAGTATAATATAAATATTAAATTACTTAGTTTATAGCTTAATAATACTTTAGAAATAAGTTTTTTAGAAATCTTAATAATAAAGTATAAATAAATATAATATCTAATTATATTATAATTATAATATAAAAGATTAATTTAATTTTCTCTTAATATAAGAAAACTTATTATAAGTTTACTTTTTTATTAAACTTTTTAAATAAAATAAAGAGGAGAAATATAATTAATACTTTAAAATTAATAAAATTAAACTTCTTTATAATTTATTTAATATATTAATTATATAAAAAATAAATTCTTTATATTATTTAATTATAAATAATCCTAATTCTTAAGTATTATTTAGCTAATTTTTAGTTTTTTAATTTATATTTCTCTTTAATCTCTTTTATAATTTTTTCTATTTCTTTTATATAGTTTTTATAATATAAAATAAAAATATTATTAATATAAAAAAATATAAAAACTTTTTTATTATAAAACTAAAAGAGATATAAATCTTTATTTATTAAATATAATCTAAAATAAAAAAAAGTATTTAAGAACTTTTTATATTAAAGTAAAAAAGTATTATAAAAGCTATATAAAATATATTAAAATTTAATAACTTTTCTATTTTTCTTAAAGCTATTTAGTAAATAATAAGTAATAAAAAGGTTATTTAGTTTATATATAGTATTTAGAAATATATTAATAATATTAAATTAATAAATTTTAAGGTTAAATTATACTATAAGAGTTATTATAACTTTAAATATTTTTATAATAAAAGTTATAATATAAGTTTATTTTAAAAAATATTTTCTTAAAAGTTACTTTAGATATAGATTTTAGCTTTATAGTAATTAAGATATCTATATTAATTTAGTTTATATATAAATACTTATTTAAAAGATATTAGTTTATTTTTTATTTTTAATTTATTTATAATATCTTAAATACTTATTTTTTTAAGTTTACTAATCTTAATATTATATATTTTAATAAAATAAGAGTAAAATAGCTTTAATATATATTAAATATCTTTCTAAGTTTTAAATAACTTAATAAGCTAATTAATATAGATTTTTCTACTTAATATTATAAATATATACTTTAGCTTTACTTAGTAAATAGTTATAAAAATAAAATAGTAGAATAAATAGTATCTTTAGTTTACTTCTTTAAGTATTTTCTACTATTTTAATATATATATTTTAAAAAAAGTATTTTAGTTTTATTTTATTTAGAGGAATATAAAATATATTTTAAAATAAAGAGATTATTTTAGTTTTATAATTTTAAATTAACTTAAATTAGTATAATTCTATATTTATTTTAACTCTTTTTCTATAATACTCTCTTCTTTAATACCTAAATATAACTATACTAACTAAATAAAAAAGTTATTTTATAAAAGTAGTTATATATTAATCTTTTCTATATTTAGATTTTATAAAAGAGAGGTATTTATCTAAATATATATCTTATTTAAGATTATATCTTTAATAAAAGTTATATCCCTATTAATATTTTAAGTTTCTTTAGCTACTAGCCTTATATTATAAAATTTAACTAGTATTAACTGCAAAAGCTAGACTAATCCCTTCGCCCTCTACTAATAACCTTTAAGTTATATAATTATAACTTAGACTTAGATATCTTAACTTTAACTATTATAATAAGCCTTAACTATCTTCCTCTAGCTACTTCTATCTCTATTAGTCTCCTCTATCTCTCGCTCCTCTAAGCTATACCTACCCTTCACGCTATATTCAATCTATACTTATCTTCCTCTCCTCTACTATTTAGATATCTATGCTTAGATAATATCTTCTACCTTACTATGTAGTCTTAATAAAAAGCCCTATTATTATTAGCTATACTCTTAATATATTCACCTTTTTTAACTTACTAATATATAAGCGTTTAAGCTATTTTAGTTATCTTAAAGAAGCTTATAAAGTAATTATAAGTATTAAGATTATTATTAATAGCTTTAACTATCTCTATATTAATCTTAAAGCTATATAACTCTATTATATTGCTCTTATTAGCTATCTTAAGTAAGTACTTTTAAGTAAATTTAAGGAGAGTTTTCTTTTTAATAAAGAGAAAGTTATTATATTTAGAGCTTTTAACTTTATTAATATTAGTTTTATAGACTAAGTTATTTAGTATAGCTTTACTTAGCCTATATATAGTTATAATAAGGGGGAAAGATATTATATAAGGTTATTATATATATAAGAGGATATAAGGAATAAGTTTAAAGTTTTATTTAAAGTAGTAGTTAAGTTCTTATACTTTCTTATAAGAACCTTTTTAGCTATATAAAGAGTTATACTATTAAGTTTACACTTTTAAGTATAGGTTTAAGCTATTACTAAGCTCTAGCTATATTATAGATAATACCTTTATAATATTATAAATAATATATTTATAAATAATAGCGTTATAAATAACGCTCTCACTAGTATGTTTTACTGCTTTATTACTTATCTACTTACCCTCTTCTGCTAAGGATAAGTTAAGCTAAATATTAATAACTAGTTATATTAAGATTTATTTATTTACTTTATTAAGATTAAGTATAGGTTAAAGTGCTGCTATTAGGTTTTAGTACTATAAAAAAAAAGTATAGAGTGAACTATAATACCTATTTATATAGGTTAACTAGACTACTAATATTTTAAGTTTCTTTTACTATATTATTATCTTAAATAAGATTTAATAATAATATTAAGTTAAGCTCTCTATATATCTTAATAAAGTTTAAGTTTAACTTAAAAGTTAATATCTATTTCTTTTACTTATTATTAACTATCTAAAGTTTTCTTAATAAAAAAAAGTATAATAATAATATTTTATTATTTATTATTAATATAACTTTAGCTTTATTTTATACTCCTAAAAGTTATAATTTTAAAAGTATAAAAGATATTAATTCTTATATTTTATTAATAATTAAATAAACTTCTTTATTTTAAATTACTATTTTTATATTATCTTTTAAGTAAAATATTTTCTTATTAAAAGTTATATTTTATATAATAATAACTTCTTAAAATAAAAATATCTAAACTTTATAGAAATTATATAAGTTTACTATATATTTTATTAAGTATTTAATATACCTTTATATTATAACTTTAAAGTTATATTTACTCTTATTTACTTTATATTTTTTCTTAAAAAGGTATACTTTATAGCTATATATATAAACCCCTCCTTATTAAAAATAAGAATTAACTAAGAGGTTTATTTTATAAATAAGTTTATAATACTTAATATAATCTCTTAATTAATCTTCTTTAACTTAGATTAATAAGAACTAGCTATAATATTAATAAAAGCTTATATTTTAAAGGAATATTATAGTTTATATTATTTTAACTTAGAAATAAATAGAAAGCTTATTATTTAAAATATTATAATAACTTTTATAATTAGTTTTTAATTTATTTATTTTATACCTCTATTTAGTTCCTTAATATATAAAGAAACTTATTTAACTTTAATCTTTATTTCTAACGTTTAAATCTAAAACTCTAATAGTTTATTAATTATAATAATAATATACTTACTATTTTATTTAATCTTATATAATATAAAGCTATATTATCTTTATACTTAGTATTTAAATATTTAAATAATAATAAAGACTAAATATTAGGTTTTATTTATATATAGGAATATAAAAAGTTAACTTATATATTTATTTTTAATAATTAAAAGCTATTTATTTATATTAAAGTTCTTTAAGTAGTTAAATAAATCTTATAAAATTCTATAAAAAAGTTATATTACTTTTTATTCTAAAATATATTATAATATAACTTATTTTATATATATTATAATATAGTATTAATATTTAAAATATAATATACTTTAGATCTTTAGTTTCTAAGTATTAAGAATAAACTTCTTAAATACTCTTTAGCTAAAATAACTAAAGTAAAAATACTATATTTCTATAATATTTATATAAATTTAGATAAATTTTTAAAAATATTATTTTATATAAATTATTATAAAAATTAATAAACTTATAATTAAAATATTATTAAAAAAGATATATTTAGAACTAAAGTATAAAAAATAAGATTAATAACTTATAAAAATAATATTACTTTTTTTTAAAAATTTCTTTATTTCTATACTATCTTTATAATCTCTAATATAAAAAATATTATTAAAACCTAAGTATTAGATACCTATATTTTATAATAAATATTCTAAAATAATATTAATATAGAAGTTATCTATAAAAGTAATATTCTAAAATATTAAATCTTAAAGTTTATTTACTTTATTTAAAATATTATAAAAAACTTTTATATCTCTTATTATAATAAAGTATAAAATTATACTTATTTTAACTTATTTTTTTATTTTATAAATAACTAAACTTTTTTTAAAGAAAGAAATATTATTAATTAAGTAAAAAATATTATAATTATCTAATATTATACTATTAAAGAGAACTTTTAAGCTTTAAGTATAAATTATATAAATTTTATTAAATTTAAGTTTTAATATAAAAACCTCTATTTCTTTTATAATAATCTTTATAATAATATTTTTAATAATAATATAAATTATTATATTAAATAAGAGGTTTATTTTAAAAATAAAAATAATAATTAACTTCTTTAATCTATTTAAACTATTCTTAAATAATCCTTTTTTATTTTAATTCTTATTATTTTTAAATTTAAAAATACTAAAACTTTTTATAATAAGTTACTTTTTATAAATTATTTTAATATAAAATTTAAAATACTTTAGTTTCTTAATTCTAAAATAAACTTAAATTACTTTTTTAAAGTTTATATAAACCTCTTTATTTATAAAAATAAATTTAAAGTAATTATAAATAAATAAAATTTATTTATAATCTTTTTTATATATATAATATAAAGCTAACTTATTTTATAAAAACTTTTCTAAAATAAAATTACTAAAATTTATATTATTAAATTATTTAATTAATATTATAAAAACTTTATTAATATAACTTTTTAAATAAGTTTTTATTATATTTTTATAAAAAAAGTTTTTAAATATATTAATATATTAATTTATACTTTAGATTTTAGTTTTAAAATATTTTTATTTAATAATATTAATAAGTTTTAAATTAATCTAAAATAAAGTAAAATAATATTAAATTATTTAAAAAAGAGTTTTTAATATAAAAGTTTTTTATATTTTTAGTAATTTATATTAAGAAATTTTAAATAATATATTTTAGAAATCTTTAATTTAAATATTAAAATTAATAATAAAAACTATTTAATTTAAAATTATATTATATTTTTTATAAATTATAATAAAATTACTTAAGTTATTTAAAATATAATATTACTTTAAAATATATATTAAAATATAAAAAATATAATCTTTTTTTTCTAAAAACTTTATTTAAGTAAATATAAAGATCTCTTTTAATATAATATTTTTTATTTATTTATTTAAAGTTTTATATATTTACTTTTTATATATATATTTTACTTTATAAATTATATATATAATAAAATATAAAATATAAAGTTTAAAAACTTTTATAAATCTTTTAATAAGAAAAATAAATATAATTAATATTAATAATAATACATTATTAATAATTTCTTTAAATTCCTCTTTTTTAAAGTTTTCTTTTTTAATAATATTACTTTTTATAGTAGTTTTTTAAATATTTAAAATAATAAAAATATATAAAATAATAATTTTATTATAAACTTCTTACTCTATTTTATATTATTTATATTACTTCTTATTTTTTTTAAATTTAATTATTAAATAAAAATATATTTTTAATTTTATTTAAATTAAAAGAAATATTAAAAATATTATTTAAATTAATATATTTCTAAATATTTTTAATTTTTATTTTTATTTAAAAAATAATATATTAAACTAAAAAGTTATAATTAAAAGTAAATTTATAAAAAATATTAAAATTAATAGTTATTATTATATTAAAAATATATTATAAATTAAAAATAATTATAAAAATAAAATTTTAAAATTAAAATAAAATATAATAAATATAAAATTAATTAAATAAAGTTATAATTTATTTTATAAATAATAATTTAGAAATATAATATAAACTAAACTAATAACTATTATTAATTAACTATAATATATATATAATATATATATAAATAAAATAGTTTAATTCTTTCTAAATTAAAATTTAATATAAAAAGTTTTTTAAAGAATAGATTTTAATATATTAGAATATTATTAGTCTAAATAAGTAAGTTAGAGGTAGGTTACTTTATACTTTCTTCTAAGCGTAAGGCTACCTTAGATACTTAAGGGTATTATAATAATTATCTATAGTCTCTAGTATATAAGTGTGGCTGACTTGCTAACCACTGCGCTCTTCTAGGCCCTCTTATTAGGAGTAAGTCTATATATACCATTATTGAGAAAACATATGTTGATCAGTCGTTTCGGCATTAGGCGATGTTCGCTTTTAACGTTGGGTGCTTCGAGAGAGCATGGACTTTTAATGCGGCAGCCTGTTGAGTGTATGAATCTCTCCCACGCAGTGATTCCTCCGTGATGGTTCCAGAGGAAATTCCTGCAGGTCAATCAGACACAAAGCATGCCGTCGAGCTGTGCTATATTCTTGACAAAACCTTATCCCAGATCATGGATCGAGCACCATCGCTTGGTTCGGGGCGTATTCCGAAAACAACTGCTCCGCAGGATGCCATAGGTCCCGTTCAAGGGGTCTACAACTTGTTCTCTGACATGGCTGAAGTTCAGGATGCGGTTGTCTGTGCTCTCCGGCACCCAAAGAATAGTAGTGGCTACTCGGAGCAAGTTGAGAACTTGGAGCGCACGGTGCATGGCCTCAAGGGTGATTTGGAAAAGGTCAAGATTTCAAGTCTTACCAATGATAAGGCATCTCGCTAATTTCAATTTGTAGTTTCGTTCTGCTTGCGAAACTGATTCGTTTTGGCCTGGCGAGGCTGCAGCAACGTCGTACGCTGCGTCTGCAATTATGGCCTCAGTTCTGCAACTCGATTTGTCGGCCTCGACGGACCCACTTAGGCAGAATGAATTACTGGCTCATGCTCGGGACTCCCTGAGATATCTCCTTTCCGCTTTATCATACCTATCAACGGGACCAGACGGCTACGCCATCAGACTGTCCATCGCATGGTAATTAACTTCTGGTGTCTCCTCACTTTTCATTTCTGCTACAGGCTAACAATGGCGAGGAAACTACTGTTTTATCCGATGAACCCATACTTCACCCTCTACGCATTCATGCTTGCACATATGGACGTTGAGACATATCTTCTCCTGTCGGAGATGACACAGGGACTTTTGAATGAGACATGGCACAACGAGCCCTTCAGCGAATTCATTTCGCTGTTGTCATCGCTCATGGGCTTGGCTTCCAAGATGTTCTCGGCTCAGTCCGGTTTCAGCCAACGAGCCGAATGTCAAGCTTCATTGAGTGCCGACAGTCTGACCACTGCCCGACCAGGTCCGTTGGTTTTTGATGGGGCACTTGTAGAAGAGGAACTATTCAGCCATCCCATCGAGTGGAACGAGGGAACGTCTTTAGCTGATTCTCTGGCTTTGATGGTTGACTGGGACGTGCCAGTGGTTGGATGTGAAAGTCACTCTAGTAATTAGAACACCACACTAAAAGTAAATATCTCGAAACCTATTGACGACACGATGCTAAGGCACATGTAGTAGTTCTATCGCCATTTCCGTGTTTTACTTGGGTTCATGATTCGCCCCATGACTAGCCTATGTGGGTGAGTCCACAAGATCTCAGACGACCTGGAAGATCGATCATCAAACAGGAAATTGAATGACAGACTCAGGCAGATTACTTGGGAAAAGTATTTGAAAATTTAGTAAATATGGACCGGCAGAACTCCTTGCCTTCGCTCCGAAATACGGGGATATTGTGCAGGCCGCACGGAAACTTCCTAAAACGGCAATGCCCGGCTCCGTCCGAACAGCCGACAGTTCGGGTCCCCACGGCGGTGGAGGTATTTATCTCGAAGAAAACCTTTGCTTGAACTTCTCTTCTTTACCTTCAGTGGAAATCACAATCACCAATCGACTACTTCGTTATCAACCATCATGCCTGTCTCTCCCGAAGCCCTCACCCTCACCCTGGCAGGGTTCATGAGTGGTAAGTTTCCAAGGTATTTCGTTCACCCAACATCACCTAACGTTTCAATATCGCAGGTTACTACTTCTGCGGCGCTTTTGTATTCATGCCCGCGGTGCAAAAGGCGCCGTCTCCTCTGGTTGCTCAGCAGTGGAAGCGCGCCTGGGACGTCGGCCGATATGTCGGGAAGATTGTCGTTACCGGCACTGCTGCCAGCTTTGCCTACCTGGCCTACGCAGAGCCTGTGAAGACGGGAAATTACCGGTTTCAATTGTTTGCCGCTGCGGCCAGCATCGTAGGGGCAATCGTGCCATATACCATGTTCGTGTCGTACCCGTTCAACGAGGCGATCAACGGGCAGCTTGGAGCTACTGGGGGCGACAAGACGGAATTGAAGAATCTCGTGGCGGACTGGGGTCGGACTGATTGGAAGAGGTCATTGCTTGCCTTTTTTGGCACTTTTATTGGAGTTTGTGGTGCGCTGGCGTGAAGCTTTTATCTGGCCGAAGCTTTTGCCTGTAACTGCAAATCTTGACTTCGATCGCATCGGTATTTTTTGATAATCATAGGATCTGACATTATGCACAATTTGAAACTAAGTTCATTAAACTTCACGTCCCATAGTGTATAAAGTTACGCATCTAAATAGAGACGTACAAATCAAGAAATATTAGTTAGAAGAATAAGTAACAAATGTTAAATTACCATTAACTATCCTCAAAGCATCTAGTATCAAGAGTACTAAACACTCAGGGATAAAACCACTTTTCTCATTAATCTATCGAAAGCTTAGATAGATGAACTGAAGGGCCGTAATCAGCAAAGGGCCTAACGCGTGATACCACTTGTAATAGGACGACGTGAAGGGAAGTATGGTGAATACACTCCATGACATCAAAGTCAACAAGATCAGGACACAAAGCAATCTCATTTGAAGCTTAGAAGCCCAACCATCACTGATGTATAGTCCGAGGGCCACGATGACAAAAGAATTCAACGGTTGTACAACAAAACCCGAGAAAAGGGAACTTCTCAGCGTGAATGAAGGCTTGTTGAGATCCTCAAGTACCATATATTTGCCAAATATCAAAAACATGAACATGATGGCAACCAGCGCGAGGGACTGCAAAAAGGCAAACCACATGACGATGGTCATCCACTGAGACTGGGAGAAGCGGAAAGACAGGGAACTTCGCATGTCTCTGCAGTTTATCCCCATTACAGTCTCTTGATTTGGTAATGTGACGATTCTCTTCGGAAGTTCAGGGCGGGCAGGTATAGAAGATATTGGTTCAACCGTCATGTTGCCGGTATCTGCCCCATGATCTGGAAAATGCTGAGACTGGCTGAGTGCGTTTGCTTCAAGCTCAGATCGCATAGAGTCTCGTCTCGTGGCTTCCGAATTGATTCTCGTGTTCGACTCAATGTCTCGAAGAAGGCTTGCCACTTGATGCAGTGTATCAGCGCTGGAGCTGGGGTTTACCATCATCTCTTTTCTCTGAATTAGTCCTTGATCTTATTCGGCTTGAGACGTCACGTTACCAGATCGATATGACGCAAGCAGGGACATTGCTTGTGTGATAGAGTCCTCATTCCCCACTTGCTCATTCACCTTCTTTTGTCTCCTGACTGCGGCGAAGAGTGCCAATGAAACTGTCGTAATTGGACCTAACAAAAGGCAGACAGAAAGTACCTGGCCGAAGCCCCACTCGTTTTCCTCGCCGAGAACACCCGCAGAGTCGCGCGCCAGAAAAAGACGAGCTGTGCCCCAGAGGGATGACAAAAAGAGCCAGAAGAGCTACAAATTATGCTGGTCAACAGACTGACGTGAGATGCCCCGGGTGATTCGCACAGAAACACGCCAACGTGGGATGGGGTAGTACTTACGTCTGCCATTTCAGATAAGAACAAATCTAGATATAGTCTGACAACCAGATACAGACTTATCATCAGGTCTACGGGCCGAAAAATAGCCAAAAGCTTACGCCGCAATAGCGTGGTTCCGGAAGGTCGGCAACTTGTGGCTGTGGCAATGATAAAACACGCTGCCCAGCACGCAACTCTTCGTCTGATAGTATTTTTCGCTATGTTCGAAAGTGTTCGAAACATTTTGATCGAGCGACTGAAGAAGCTGAGCGTCAAGAGCAGTATTGAGAGAATAGATGACTCATAGGCCGTGGTAGAGTGCGGCGATGAACGTCGGTCACATGGCACGTTATCAGTATCATCAACGTCCATGTATACAGATCGGCGGCACGAGGCTTGATCGGTTTGAGTGGGAACTGCGTCCCAGAACTGAACATTCCAGGCGGCTTGTATAGATGTTTGGCTGAAGAAGCAACGCGCATTTGAGGCCGGCTGGCTTGCGCTCCCCTGACGATAAGTAAGGATTGTCTCCCAATTGAAATAACCCGTTGGGACTATGGCTGCAATCAAGCTTGCTAGCAAGATTACCATCAATATCATCCGGAAGTTTCGCTCGATTTGATGCTGGTACAAATACTCTCGGAGAGCTGTGAGACATGCCGCATGCGTCAGGTTAGAAAACCAAGCTAGATAACTGATAATCCGCCAGTGATACGCGGATATGTAGCAAGTCAAGCTGATAAAGCTACTGAACAAAAGCCCGAACCCAGTTAAAAGTTGGATATCGCTTAGAAGCAAAAGAACCTATTGGTTTGTTTTCAGCAGACCATCGAAATAACTGAGGATGGTCTTCATACCCTGGTGAAAGCAGTGTTCCAATGCCAATGTTGGCCCAGACGCCGACGAATGCCAGAGAACATACTGACCGTCTTCACATCGACGGCGTTAGGCTTGAGTTCATGGCCATTTGTTCGATCTCGTCTTGGGTTGTTGAATGGGTCAGCGGTCGGATCGAAAGCAAGGCAGTAGCGGAAGACAACGAGAATGACCACAAGCCATCCTGTCGCCACAAATCCCACTAGTACCTAAGTTGTCAAAGACACTCGTCAGCATCTGGTCCTAGGCTTCTTTTACAACCTTTTCGTGCCACTTTTCAACTTACCCCAATCCCGCCGACGTCGGGATTTGCTAGCAATCTCAGGGGGGGATTCGAGCAGTTCTGGTGGCAACCCGAGCTTTCGGCTTCCTGTCGGGATAACACGGTAGCTGCCATTGAGAAGAAGCGCCAGGTCGAATCGCGACTGTTACAAGTGAATCTGAAGAGAAAGAAGTGATTTACTTAAAGCCAGCGCGGATCGGGAGCAGTTGAGATGTGGTGCGCTATATATCCATCTACATCAACGCATTTCCATGCATTTCAGAACGCCGATCTCCACCCCACAACATCAGGCTGAGCAGGCAGGAGGCTATTCAGAACGTCGTTTAATTGGAGCCCCCTGACGCGCCCCGTAATATTGGTGGCACAGCATGCAAGCGCAGATGCAGCCAAGGCCGTCCTTACCTTTCTTGGAGGTTGTCTGCCGCAGCCTTGCCATCCTGCTGTTTAGCTGTCTTATGGTTACCTAGAGTTTGGACAGCGTAAGGTACGATCAGATCAGGCTAGAGATTACAACTAATTAGACATCATAGATACGGCCCCAAAACATCCATCGTCCTCCCCCAAACCACCCCCTGCGCCCCCCTCAACTCCTCCAACACACTTCCCCTCTCAACAACCT